>ML406516.1:0-36314 GCA_005239525.1 Nicotiana knightiana
GATGAATAGATTTTTTGACGAGCAACATAGTAATTAAAGAATTTTACAGCTTGTTTGGACACGTATCGTTTCATAATGTATCATATTGTATTGTACTGTATCGTTTGATAAATACAATATTTGAATAGATTGTATTGTTTGTCAATGTTTCATGATATCATGCACTAGCAATATGAAGAATAAATTTGCAATATTATAAAGAAAAATTATGATACTAGATAAATTTATTATATAAAAAGATAGGGTAAATAATAAAAGAAAATTATCTAATCATAGTGAAGGGTGAGAGGAGAGAAAAACACAAGATAACGATGCTACCACACCAAAGCAATCGTTACATAAAGTGGCACTTTCGTCGTTACATAATGACGGATTTAACAATACGATACAATAAAATTTAAATAACAACCAAAATAAACACCGAAGCAGTACAATAAGTAACGACCATCCAAACAAGCTGTTAAGGGTCAATACTATGTCTAATTAGAGAAATTCGCATATGTCTAGTCTAGAAGTTGTTTGGAGCATAAGTCACTTAATACAAGAGCCTCCCACGAGTCTCTTAAAATATCTTAAAATAATGATTGGCAAAAAGAAGAAATATTACCAAATTAGAACAATAATAAAAAAATAAAAAATAAAAAAGAAGAAAAAAATTAGAACAATAAATAAGTTACCAAATTAGAACCATAAATGAGTTATTTATTTTTTTCAAATGCAATCAATTCTCTTCCTCCTAAATCTAATTACCTTTATATTTTCTTATCCATGACTAGTAAACCATGACAATTTACAACTATAAAACCAAGATAACACTTACCACCTTTCTCAAGACATGAATCATGAATTCCTTCAAATTCTATCTCTCAGCTATAATACTTCTACAAATTCTAACTTTTTCCAAAGCTACAGTTTACTATGTATCGGTTACTAGTCGATTGGACAATCGAGTATCTATCCAATGCACGGCTCAAGGTCACAACGTTAGCAAAGACAATGCGCCTCGTGGCGTTGTTCTTGATTTTTCTATTGACACCAATGCTCCTAATCCTAATGCTTCATGTCAAGCGAATTCTGGAAATTTAAATGGAAATTTTGTGTTATTTGATCCTTCAAAAGACCCTAGGATATGTTCAAATGATGAAACATGCCAATGGCTTCATTGCGGGCTTTGAAAGGTCTTCACGAGCTTTTAAGGATCTTCGCTGTAAATTTTAAAGGTCTTCATCATGAACTTTTATGATTTTCCACCGCAAATTTTAAAGGTCTTCACAAGCTTTTAGGGATCTTTTTGCGAACTTTTATGGGTCTTCGCCACAAATTTAAAAGGTTTTCATCATAAATTTTTATGGGATTCGCCGTAAATTTTTAAGGTCTTCATCGCGAACTTTTAAGGATCTTCGCCACGAATTTGTAAAGGTCTTCATCGCGTGCTTTTAAAGTCTTCACCGCGAAATTTTAAAGGTCTTCGCTGTGAACTTTTAAAGATCTTGACCACGATCTTTTAAGGATCATTGCGGTCTTCGCCACAAAGTTTAAAGGTCTTCATCGCAAACTTTTATGGTTTGCTGCCGCAAATTTTAAAGATCTTCATCACGAACTTTTAAAGGTCTTCGCCTCAAACTTATATAGGACTTCGTAGTTTTATGAAGTTACTTCTAAAAAATAAAATAAAAAGAGAGAGAGAGAGAGAGGGAGAGAGACAACAGAGTAAAACAAAGGAAAAGCACAAGAAAAGGAAAGGAAATTACCTTCGCGTCAATGCTCCCAAATCGTCAAAAGTATACTCAAAGTGGTTTGCAAACGCTTAAAGTGATGCAAATAGAATAAAGAGTACTTGTCACGACCCGATTTCGGAGTCGTGATGGCGCCTGTAGTAGAACTAAGCAAGCCGCCTATTTTATCTTAGCTAAATTCAATTTCCAGTAAAAATACAATTTTAAACGAAATTACTGATAATAATAATAATAATCTGAAGTTTTAAAACATTATCTGAAACAAAATTTAAAATCTCCAACCCCGGATCCGATGTCACTCGGTCATGAGCTGCTATAACATAAAGCAAGGAAAAGGGGAAATGGACAACATAGTCTCAAAATAAAGAACAACAGGTAGAATAAAAAAGAGAAGACGAGGTCGCGATCGCCAGCTGCTACCTCGACGACTCCTACGAAACTCTGACAACTGCTTAGTACCCACTACCGGGTCCCGGTGTACCTGGATCTGCACACAAGGTGCAGGGGATAACGTGAGTACACCAAATCAGAAGTAACGAACCCAGACTATGGGCTGAGAGGTAGTGACGGACTAAACCTTAGAATTTACAATAGACAGTATACAGAAATTAGACATGCTAACAGTTATCAGAATGAGTAAATATGCCAAGTATGCCAGTATACTCTGCATGCCATCATAAAGAAAAATTGTATGAAACCAGTGTGGATATGCACATAGTGTTCACAACCCTCACACAGTAGTCCACTCAGTATCGTATATGGCTCTCAGGCCCAAGGAAGGTCCATCCCGGAAGGTACATAATCATCAGTGACTGTATTCACTCTATACTGAGGAAAAAGGCCAATCCAGCCCCACGGAGAAAGTCCATCTCCGGAATACAACACTCGGAAAAGATACATGTCCAGGGACGATCCATATCTCACATAACATCCACTTCGGACACGATCCATGCCCAGGGAAAATTCATCCCCCAACATCAATGCGCTCACTGAGGGTGTAAAGACTCCGGAGGGGCCCTAGTGGCCCAAGCGCCATATCAAGCCAACGAAGGCATGATTTAGTATCACTGCGGTGTGCAGTACGATCTCATAATTGTCTCAATAACAGGCTCTCGGCCTCACTCAGTCATTACTCTCCAGTCTCACTCACATGGATCACAGATGCCTCCATCATCCCGAAACAATGTTAAGTGCATATAATTGACAATACTGAGACTGAGGTATGAAATGATATGCTATAACAGGACTGATTATATGAAATCAAATAATCACAAAATGAGACAGTAATATACGACCACTCGGGTCTCATCATTTTCGGCGTGAAGCTTAGCATTTATACTTAACATGATTTCTAACTGGTTCACAATTACTACATCAATAGAAGTGCGGATATCCATCAGTAATAGCTACTAGACAAATGCATAGGATAAGCAAGGCCACAAATACTCGGTGCACGCCCACACGCCCGTCACTTGGCATGTGCGTCACCTCAATTATAGTCATAAATCACTTAGCTCGGGGTTTCGAACCCTCAGAACCAAGTTTGGAAATGTTACTTACCTCAAATACAACTAAAAGCCTAGACCTCAATGCTTTTGCCTCTAGACTAGGCCTCCGAGTGCTCCAAATCTACCAAGAATCAGATTCATATCATTATAATATGCCAAGGAATGAAACCCATTCGAAAACTACCAAATTTTCCCAAAAATCCCGAAATTGGTCAAACCCGACCCCCGAGCCCATGTCTCGAAATTCTATAAAATTTATACCACAAGAATACTCATCCTCCCACGAGTCCATACATACCAAGAGTTCTGAAATCGGAGTCCAAATAACCCCTCAAATTCCCATTTTAAGGTCTCTTAATCACAAGCCCTAATTACCCATTTTTAGCATTGATTTTCCCCAATTTTCGCCATTAATCAGACCTTTTAATCACATATAAACGAGTTTTAAGTCCAAAATCCTTACCTCAATGAAGAACTATCGACTTCCCTCTTCAAAAACCCTTCAAAAGCTTCAAACCCGAATAAGAATGGTGAAAGAATGACCAAAATTCGCTAAGGGCCCTTTTTATATGTTCTGCCCAGCAATGACCGCACCTGCGATCCTTTTCTCGCACCTGTGGACCCGCACCTGCAGTCCTAGGTGCGCACCTGCGCGTTTTACTTACTGGACCAAAACTCGCACTTGCGGCTAACTATCTGCACCTTCGGATCTCCTCCATCCTACCAAGAATACGCACCTGCGCCCCTTGTCCGCACTTGCGACTTCCCTTCCGTAGGTGCGGCCACACCAAAAGGACATCAATTTGTGCTGCATTTATCCAACTTCAAACTCCCCGAAGGCTATCTGAAATCAACCCAAGCCCCTCGGGACCCCAACCAAAAACACAAACAAGTCATTAATGATCACCTGGACTTAGTCGAACCCTCGGAACACCCAAAATAACGCAGAAACACTAAAATCACCTCAAATTCAAGCCTATGAACTTTGAAACTTCTAAATTTCACCAAGGATGCCGAAACCATCCAAAACACATCCGATTGACATGAAAATTTGCACACATATCCAAAATGACATTACGAACCTGCTCCAACTTCCGGAATTCCATTCCGACCCCGATAGCCTATTTTCCCCTGCCGACCGGAAATCGCCAAAAACTAACTTTTGTCAATTCAAGCCTAATTCTACACCGGACATCAAAACTTCATTCCGAACACACTCCTAAGTCCCAAATCACCTAACGAAGCTATCCGAGCTATAAAACCCACATTCCGAGGTCGTTTACCCAATAGTCAACTTTTGGTTGACTTTTCTAACTATAAGGCCAACTTAAGAGACTAAGTGTCTCATTTCTCACCATGACCACTCTGAACCTGAGTCAACCAACCCAACGCCACACAAAAGAGATGAACCACATAAGCAATGAAGCAGAAATGTGGGAGACGGTCTAAACTCTCGGAACGACCAGCCGGGTCGTTACATCCTCCCCCACTTAAACATACGTTCGTCCTCGAACGTGCCGGGAGTTGTCCTCCAACACCATCAAACTACCGCGTAGCCTACCATGCACATACTCGGGGATGATCCCACGTCACCCTATCCCATATAGGTCCAATAGCACAACACAGTCGAAATTTCGAAATCCGACATGACCTATAAACCTTAGAACCAATCTTTCCACTTCTGAAATAATTTACGACATCAAAATTCCACAACTACAAGCTGAATAAGTCTGCACATACTAGATCAAGACATATACGCACCCCATATGAAATCACATAATACACTGCGTGACTCAAACACCCATAGTGATAACTCCTAATCACAATAGTTGTTCAGAGCAACCCAATACCGGTTACATAACCTCTTATCAAGAAATTCCTCGCTCTAACACTTTCATATACTACCAATGATGACAAAAACACATAGAAACTAACAACCATTCGTCCGATCAGTCAGACCTGAAGCTCCCCCTTTTGCAAACAGGAATTATAGCAAATTTCTAAGCCGACTCCCGATATTTAATCCTTCCAACTATGTTGTAGACAATTCCGACAATATTCATTCTAGGTCTAATGACCTCTTCTCATCAAACACAACAGATCTGATGACATGACACATCAATACAATTTGAAGCCATAACTTGTGCAACTCGTGCACTCAACAACGACATCCCAACATAATCAAATTATATGAAATACTCACACGACATGACTATCCTGCCATTAACAATTACCCTCACAACATAATGCTAAAAACCTGGCACACATCGTAAAAATCAAAACACACGAATCCAATACCAAAGGTCATACCCCTACATAACTCCGCTACACTGAGTGATCCCATCGAAACGCTAGTCCACATGAAATACTTCAAGCCACCGATAGATATCATTTACTTAGTCATCTGAAACTTCCAATGTCGCCTAAGAATTTTGACCTTCCTCCCAGAACTGAACCGTGAACTCACACATGTAAATCTCGACCCTACACAACGTACCGCTTACACCATGCCATCCTATGATAAATATGGAAACTTCATAACCCCTTCCGAGCCACAAGAAACTAGTATCCAACTAGCCAAGAACTTACATTTGATCCCATCTAGAAGAAAAATCACTATACCTATCATGCTCCTCACGCCAGTAGAAAATACACATCTCTAACCGTGGTAGAAATCATCAGGAACCATTCGAATCCCATTTGCACAACATCATACCGTCAGAACTGAATCCTTCTAACTCAACCACGCTACGCAGGTCAACAACACCCAAGAGCATTGCTAGGAAACACACATAGAAAATCATTACCTCATAGACACCCAAAGAACTAATCATATCCCTTACCATGCCGATCCGACCCACTACAAAGTTATCCTATTTATCCAAGTTCCTTCTGACTTACCCTCGAATTGATAATTCTCCTTGTCATAATACTGCAATTCTCAACCTAGACTCACCACACGAGACCCAAGCATAAGACCATACAGTCTAAATCTCATAAGCTGCTGAATACTCTCCCAAATCCCCATACTGAAACCAATACAGCACATAATCGGGCAACCAACTAATCATTAGCAGACTCCCCCACTTGGCTCAAAGCCATATATCAAAACAACAATAACCCACAATGCCCATACGCTATCACTACCACAATACTGCAGTGGGATTCAACAATCCTTCATAATCTCATACATAACTCAAACCATTAAACATCCCAAATCATCTCCAACCTCGCATTCACCATTGCAATAGCCGTGCCAACTCCCACAAGTGATCTGAACTCAAATTGCAACACATAAATT
The DNA here is from genome assembly GCA_005239525.1 of Nicotiana knightiana. Taxonomy (NCBI): domain Eukaryota; kingdom Viridiplantae; phylum Streptophyta; class Magnoliopsida; order Solanales; family Solanaceae; genus Nicotiana; species Nicotiana knightiana. Next base: position 6,546 of record ML406516.1, read on the forward strand.
ACTGGAAAAAGATAACTTGCTACAAAAAAACATAAGAGGTCATCCCATACACTCACGACTCGAGGCCATATGCCAACTCCAGACATAATTCAAACACTCAACGGACATATAAGTCCCCAAATACATGTACTCACACAACGAAATCTCAGCACTCAAGCCATATATGGAATCCGGCCTCAAGTCCTCTATACTGGCCCATTATCAACATGCTAAAATCACATCTCATCAATAGAGTCACAAGCCGTCAATGCACAGCTGAAACCGAGCACTCGCGGCGCATTCGAATACATGAAAGGAACTTCAAAAGTTACGTTTTTGGCCGAAGAAATGGATTCGCACGACAAGAGTTCAAGAATATGATATTTTCCTAAAGGTTTTGCAGCCTCTCGAAGATAAGAAAAGACGTCTCCGTACCAATCCGCAAGACTCTACTAAACCTGCTCATGACTGGTGAGACCTATTTAACCTAGAACTCTGATACCAACTTGTCACGACCCGATTTCAGAGTCGTGATGGCCTATGTCGTAGAACCAGGCAAGCCGCCCATTTTATCTAAACTAAATTCAATTTCTAGTAAAAATACAATTTTAAACGGAATTACTGATAATACTAATAATCTGAAGTTTTGAATATCTGAAACAAAATTAAAATCTCCAACCCCAGATCCGGTGTCACTTAGTCATGAGCCGCTATAAAATAAAGCAAGGAAAAGGGGAAATGGACAACATAGTCTCAAAATAAAGAACAACAGGTAGAAAAAGAAAGAGAAGACGAGATCACAATCGCCAGCTTCTACCTCGACGACTCCAATGAAACTCTGACAGCTGCTCAGTACCCACTACCGAGTCCCGGTGTACCTGGATCTGCACGCAAGGTGCAGGGGGTAACGTGAGTACACCAAATCAAAAGTAACGAACCCAGACTATGGGTTGAGAGGTAGTGACGGACTAAACCTCAGAATTTACAATAGGCAGTATACAGAAATTAGACATGCTAACAGTTTATCAGAATGAGTAAATATGCCAAGTATGCCAGTACACTCTACATGCAATCATAAAGAAAAATTGTATGAAACTAGTGTGGATATGCACATAGTGTTCACAACCCTCACACAGCAGTCCACTCAGTACCGTATATGTCTCTCAGGCCCCAAGGAAGGTCCATCCCAGAAGGTACATAATCATCGGTGACCGTAGTCACTCTATACTGAGGAAAAAGGCCAATCCAGCCCCACGGAGAAAGTCCATCTCCGGAATACAACACTCGGATAAGATCCATGTCCAGGGATGATCTATCCCTCACATAACATCCACTTCGGACACGATCCATGCCCAGGGAAAATCTATCCCTCAACATCAATGCGCTCACTGAGGGTGTAAAGACTCCGGAGGGGCCCTAGTGGCCAAAGCGCCATATCAAGCCAACGAAGGCATGATTTAGTATCGCTACGGTGTGCAGTCTGATCTCATAACTGTCTCAGTAACAGGCTCTCGGCCTTACTCAGTCATTACTCTCCAGTCTCACTCACATGGATCACAGATGCCTCCATCAGCCCGAAACAATGTTAAGTATGCATAAATTAACAATACTAAGACTGACGTATGAAGTGATATGCTATAACAGGATTGAATATATGGAATCAAATAATCATAAAATGAGACAGTAATATACGACCACTCGGGTCTTAGAATTTTCGGCGTGAAGCCTAGCATTTATACTTAAAATGATTTCTAACAGGTTCACAATTACTACATCAATAGAAGTGCGGATATCGATCAGTAATAGCTACTAGACAAATTCCATGGGATAAGCCAGGCCACAAATACTCGGTGCACGCCCGCACACCCGTCACTTGGCATGTGCATCATCTCAATTATAGTCATAAATCATTTAGCTCGGGGTTTTGAACCCTCAGAACCAAGTTTGGAAACGTTACTTACCTCAAAACCGGCTAAAAGCCTAGCCCTCAATGCCTTTGTCTCTAGACTGGGCCTCCGAGTGCTTCAAATCTACCAAAAATCAGATTCATATCATTATAATATGCCAAGGAATGAAACCCATTCAAAAATTACCAAATTTACCCAAAAATCCCGAAATTGGCCAAACCCGACCCCCGGGCCCACATCTCGGAACTCGATAAAATTTATACCACAAGAATCCTCATCCTCCCACGAGTCCATACATACCAAGAATACTGAAATTGGAGTCCAAATGACCCCTCAAATTCTCATTTTAAGGTCTCTTAATCACAAGCCCTAATTACCTATTTTTAGCACTGATTTTCCCCAATTTTCGCCATTAATCAGACCTTTAATCACATATAAACGACTTTTAAGTCCAAAATCCTTACCTCAATCAAGAACTATCGATTTCCCTCTTCAAAAACTCTTCAAAAGCTTCAAACCCGAATAAGAATGGTGAAAGAATGACCAAAATTCGCTAAGGGCCGTTTTTATATGTTCTGCCCAGCGATGACCGCACCTACGGTCCTTTTCTCGCACCTGTGGACCCGCACCTACGGTCCCAGGTGCGCACCTGCGTGTTTTACTTAAGGTACCAAAACTCGCACCTACGGCTTCGCATGTGCGGTAAAAACCTCGCACCTGCGGATCTCCTCCAGCCTACCAAGAATCCGCACCTGCGGCTATCGCACATGTGGCTTCCCTTCCGCAGGTGCGGCCACACCAGAAAGACAGCAATTTCTGCTGCATTTCTCCAACTTCAAACTCCTCGAAGGCTATCCGAAATCAACCTAAGCCCCTCGGGACCCCATCCAAAAATACAAACAAGTCATAAATGATCACCTGGACTTAGTCGGACCCTCGGAATAACCAAAATAAGCAAAAATACTAAAATCACCTCAAATTCAAGCCTATGAACTTAGAAACTTCTAAAATTTCACCAAGGATGCAGAAACCATCCAAAACACATCTGATTGACCTGAAAATTTGCACACATATCCAAAATGACATTACGAACCTGATCCAACTTCCGGAATTCTATTCCGACCCCGATAGCCTATTTTTCCCTGCCGACCGGAAATCGCCAAAAACTAACTTTTGTCAATTCAAGCCTAATTCTACACCAGACATCAAAACTTCATTCCGAATACACTCCTAAGTTTCAAATCACCTAACGAAGCTATCCGAGCTATAAAACTCACATTCCGAGGTTGTTTACCCAATAGTCAACTTTCGGTTGACTTTTCTAACTATTAGGCCAACTTAAGAGACTAAGTGTCTCATTTCTCACCATGACCACTCTGAACCCGATTCAACCAACCCAACGCCACACAAAATAGATGAACCACACAAGCAACGAAGCAGAAATGGGGGAAACGGGCTAAACTCTCGGAACGACCGGTCGGGTCGTTACAATATTGTATTTATATATGTCAAAAGGCGATGGTTGAAAGTGAAGTGCCGATTTGGGATCGAGATCATGAGGTGGCTGCTATAATTCTTTTACGTATGGAATTCTTCTGGTTACACAGTGACAATCAATCCAAGTTGGACTCTAATTGTTGTAAGAATTGCAAAGTTAAAATTGTGTTACAATGAGGAGTATGTGTTAGGCGGCAATTTTCATATTGAAATAACAACTTTAAATATTTTGTTGTATCCCTATTAAATTAAAAGGTAATTATATTGTTTAAATAATTGACCGAGTGTACACGTAACAATGGATAATATTTTGTGTTCTAAATTGGCCTAAGCCAAATTTGATAGACCGCCAGTACTTCATTACCCATTTTCAGTTTTGACAAGTCTGCACCTCAACGAGTTTTGAAGTAGGGGGAATTTGTAGGCATATAAATTTTATTAAAATTAAATCAATAAAATAATTTGGACTATATTTTAAATTCGAGATATATTGGTCCAAATAACATTATGGGCTAATATAATTAAATTAATTTTATAAGTCAAATATATATGGATTAAACAAGTAAGTCTTAATCTATTGGGCTAGCCCATTTAATTGGGTACAAGTGATGAGCCCACTTCATTAGGCCTAATATGCCATCTTCCTAGAGGCCTAGTTTAGTGCCACGTGTCAAATGATGTGGCGTGCCTAGTCAAATAGAAGAGCCAATGGGATCATGCCACGTGTCAAAATGATAAGGCACGCCAAGTCACATTAAAAGGCCAATGAAACTTCGCCACATATGCAAGTGACATGTTCTGGCCAATCAAATGCGGTCATGTCATACTTCAATTTGATTGGTCGGAAAGAGCTTGTTCTTATCACAAGTATTCCCTCCCACACCTATAAATAGGGGTCTTCATAACTCAGAAAAGACACCAGAAGTTATAACAAGAAGCAAGAGGGAGCTCGTGGATCAGACGTTGCGGGTTTCTCTAAAAGTTACAAGCATTCAAGTGTTCTAAGGATTAAAATATCAAGACGAAGATTCAAGAACAAGCTGTAAGCCCTTGGATTAAAAATATGTCAAGATCAAGAGCAGGCCTCAAGCACTTGGATTACAAGAAAATAAAATTCAAAGATTAAGCTCAAAAGCTCTTTTTATTTATCGTTGAAAAGCAGAATCAGAGGATTCATATAGATTGTAACACTCAAACAATTGAAATAAAATACTATGATTGTTGCGATATTTTTCGGTCTTGATTTTATTTTATCGACGCAATTTATTGTCTACACCACTAAATACAAGAGCCTCCAACGAGTCTCTTCAAATATCTTAAAATAATCATTGGCAAAAAACAATAAATAACTTACCAAATTAAAATAATAATAAAAGAAGAAAAAAAAATTAGAACAATAAATAAGTTACCAAATTAGAACCATAAATGAGTTATTTATTTTTTTCAAATGCAATCAATTCTCTTCCTCCTAAATCTAATGGAACACGCCTAGTCCAACAGTTTGGTCAGAACATTTGTATAATGCTAATTCAAGTACATATTCATGTTTTAATTCATGGAAAATGAATCTTCTTCAAGTCATCAAGTGCATATTCAGAAACTTAAATTCATCAAATTATCATTCTTTATTTCGTTTTATGTTGACCTAATGTTATCGCAACGCGAGATTTTGATTCTAAGGGAGTACGGTACAATCTTTCTCAAGAATATCATACGAATTTTCCCTACTTTGATCCGCCGTTACATACTTTCTCGCGTTTGACGTGTGTTGGATGGATTGTCAAGAGAATCGGCTCAGGTATGTTAAGGCTAAGCCCTTCCTTCATTATGGAATGATCCAAGTAACGATACGTAAATGTAATGTTATTTCATAGGTGTTTCTACTCTTAGCAGTTAAGGATGTCGACATTATTCATTCTTGTAAAATGATATTCAAGCATGTCTAAGTATGTTTCTAGTTCCCTGTTGAGGTATTTTATAAAGATGTTAATATTAATAGTATTTTGATATACACGTCTTCATTTACCACCGAGCTACGGCCGATAAGGCAGTTACGCATTTACCATCGAACTACGGCTGATTAGGCAGTTATGCATTTACCACCGAGCTACGGCCGGTTGGGCAGTTAAACATTTACCATCGAGCTACGGCCAGTTGGGAAGTTACATATTTACCACCAAGCTACGGCCATCCATGCATTTACCACCGGGTCATGGTCGGTCAGGCAGTTACCACTGATCAGTTGGGTAGTCATGCATCATGCGATATGTATAATAGAAACAGTCTCAAAGAGAAGCATTATATATATAAGTATGATAAGTATGTATATATGGTGGCACTTCAGAGATTCAGGTTGATTCTTATATGTATTTAAAGTAATGTTGATTTATTGTTATGTTTCAGTTCTGCCTTACATACTCAGTACATTATTCGTACTGACGTCTTTTTGTTGGGGACGTTGCATTCATGCTTGCAGGTATAGATAAACAGTTTAACGAGCCCTCGTAGTAGACGAGATTGGCATTCAGTGAAGGATCGGTAAGACTCCACCTCATTCGGAGTGCAGCCGAATCTATGAGTCATCGTGTCAGAGTTTTGCTATAGACTGTGGTTAGGTCGGTACCATGTCCCATTTGATGTTGCATAATCTTAGAGGCTTTGTAGACAAATGTTCATTTTGTACAGTATGTCAAAGGCCTTGACGGACCATATGTATTCATGTTTTAAGAACGATATTTTATTGATACATTGTTCGCCCACTTACAGTTGTAGATTATAAGTTGTGTCCCTGTTGGCCCATGATAGTTACAAAAAGAATGAGTTCAGCCAACTCAACCTATGTATATTCTAGTTTTGTCAAATGATCATGAGTTACAGAGTGGTTCGCTCGGGCCAATGCGGCACCGGGTACCAGTCACGCCTCCCCGGGTTTGGGGCGTGACAAAGTGGTATTAGAGCAGGTCGTGTCCTAGGAAGTCTCAAAGTCGTGCCTAGTAGAGTCTCATTTATGGGTGTGTTGCGCGCCACATTTATAGTTTAGAGGCTATAGGGCATTTAAGAAATGATACCCTTCTTTTGTTTCCAAATCTTTCCATAGAGCTAAGTCGTAAGAAGTCAGTATAAAGTTCCCACCGAATTTTGTATGCACTAGAGGTGCTATCACAATAGAGCTTTAACACGTAGATGTAATTTCTACTTATATGGAAGGGAATTTATAAAAGAAACAGAAGATACGATGCAAGATTGAAAGGTAAGTAAGGTAAAGGTGAAGAAGATACAAGATACTCAAGTACAAAAAGTTGTGAATAGTTCAGAGCTCAGATAGAGGTTTGGTTTTAGTTTAGTATACAGAGGAGACCCTAGCGAGAGTTTCGAAAATCTCAAAGAGTTAACATTCGAAGACGAATGTTTCTAATGGGGGAAAGGATGTTACGTCCCATACCTTAGCATTAGGATGTGCCGTAGTAAATCCACATGAGTTCGAAGGGATTATTTATATTAGGAGATTATAGAGGGTTTAAGACATTATTATTATGAGACCTTGTAAGTTTACAACCTTGATACCGTTAGATATTATATTAGTGTGGTATTTTCTTTTAAGTGGAGTATTTTAGAAAAAGTTTTATAAGTATAATTTTTTATAGTTATCATTATTACTATTTAGAATATGATTTAAATTATACACATAATATGAGAAAGTTTATGAGATTTCTTTATTGTAAAGATAGAAATGATATTCTCACAAGAAAAGAAGGTTATATTTTTACCATTTTACGAATTAAGCATACGAAAATTTATACTCATTATACGAGATTAGCAAAAGTAAAACTTGAGAAAATATATGTATATTTGCATGAATGTTTTAATGAAATAATAGTGTATGTATTGATTTTATATGGTACCATGATTTAGTATTTTAATATTGTAATAGTAGTACTTTAGGATGAGGAAAAGACTATCTTTGAGGTTATTAGTGCTTATGATATTTATAACAAGTGATAAGTAAAGTCGTGAAAGTGAGAAGGTAAACGAGTTGAAGAAAATGAGGTTGGTCGAAGTTTGACATTTGGAGATAAAATACGGTTCAAGCTGTAATACCCCGTTATCCATGGACTAGTAATATACCACATGACCATGTTAGTGAGGTGTATAAAGTATATTAAAAATGAGTAGTATTTTAAGTAATTTGAGATAATTCTTAATTATGTAGGTAATTGGTTAGTTATTGATTTAATGGGATATTAGCAATATAATTAAGAATCAATGGTGATTAATTAAGGTTTTAGATAAGCCTTGACGTAGCATATTTTTTCTTTAGAAAGATTGTGACTCATGTATTTATTAGAATAGGTGTCATGATCATTGGGTGCTTATCATCGTCTGGGAAACTATATATGCTATTGCTTCACATTTTGGTGCCACAATATGGGAATGGAGCACGCTTACTCCAACAGTTTGGTCAGAACATTTGTATAATGCTAATTCAAGTACATATTCATGTTTTAATTCATGGAAAATGAATCCGCTTCAAACCATCAAGTGCATATTCAGAAACTTAAATTCATCAACTTATCATTCTTTATTTCGTTTTATGTTGACCTAATGTTATCGCAACGCGAGATTTCAATTCTAAGGGAGTACGGTACAATCTTTCTTAAGAATATCATACGGAATTTATCCTACTTTGATTCGCCGTTACATGTTTTGTCGCGTTTGACATGTGTTGAAGAGATTGTAAAGAGAATCGGCTCAGGTATGTTAAGTCTAAGCCCTTCCTTCATTTTGGCATGATCTAAGTAACGATACGTAAACGTAATGCTATATCATAGGTGTTTCTACTCTTAGCAGTTAAAGATGTCGACATTATTCATTCCTGTAAAATGATATTCAAGCATGTCTAAGTATGTTTTTAGTTCTATGTTGAGGTATTTGATAAAGATGTTAATATTAATAGTATTATGATATACGCATCTTCATTTACCACCGAGCTACGGCCGGTAGGCAGTTACGCATTTACCACCGAGCTATGGTCGATAGTCAAGTTATGCATTTACCATCGAGCTAAGGTCGGTTGGGCAGTTACGCATTTACCATCGAGCTACGGCCGGTTGGGCAGTTACACATTTACCACCGAGCTACGGCCAGATGAGCAGTTACACATTTACCACCAAGCTACGACTCGTTTGGAAGTCATGCATTTACCACTGTGCTATGGTCGGTCGGGCAGTTACCACTGGTCAGTTGGGCAGTCATGCATCCGACGATATAGATAATAGAAACAGTCTCAAAGAGAAGCATTATATATATAAGTATGATAATTATGTATATATGGTGGCACTTCATAGATTCAGGTTGATTCTTATATGTCTTTAAAGTAATGTTGATTCATTGTTATGTTTCAGTTCTTTCTTACATACTCAGTACATTATTCGTACTGACGTCCTTTTGTTGGGGACGCTGCATTCATGCCTGCAGGTATAGATAAACAGTTTGACGAGCCCTCATAGTAGACGAGATTGGCATTCAGCGAAGGATCGGTATGACTCCACTTCTTTCGGAGTGCAGCTGAGTCAATGAGTCATCGTGTCAGAGTTTTGCTATAGACTATAGGTAGGTCGGTACCCTATTCCATTTGATGTCGCATAATTTTAGAGGATTTGGAGACAAAGGTTCATTTTGTACAGTATGTCAGAGGCCTTGACGGCCCATATGTATTCATGTTTTAAGAATTATATTTTATTGATACAATGTTCGTCCACTTACAGTTGTACATTATGAGTTGGGGCCATGTTGGCCCATGATAGTTACAAAAGGAATGAGTTTAGCCAACTCAACCTATGTATATTCTAGTTTTGGTCGAATGATCATGAGTTACAGAGTGGTTCGCTCGGGCCAATGCGACACCGGGTGCCATCCACGCCTCCCCAGGTTTGGGGCGTGACAAAGTAGCATGGATTTTCACGCAGATTGATCCTTGATTGGCTCACGCTATATGGTGTAAGTGGGCAGGATCCATCACTTGAAGCGTCATCATCTTCCTTCAGAGCAGAGTGCTTTGATCCAAAGAGGTCAAGCAGAGCAAGAGTTTTCTTGATCTTTTCAGCAACATCGCTACCTTCTTCGGGTGCGTTTGTGGAAGATCCTTCTCCTTTTGAGGATGAAGATCTGAAAACAGGAGTTGATGTGGATGGCACCTGGGGTGCTTGTTGTCCTAACGAGCTTGCTTTGCTCCTCATAACTGGTCCAAAGCTTCCAAAGATAACATCGAGGATGCTTTCCACATCAGCATAGAACCTGGAATTAGCAGCCTTGGCAGAAGTTGAACTGAAGTTGATTTTCTTGGAAGTCATTTCGTTGTTCTTGAAATTTGGTAGCTGAAGAGATAAGAGGTAGAGATTGTCCACTAGGCGTGCCAGAATTTGTAGACAATAAATTGCGTCGAGAAAATTAAATCAAGACCGAAAAATATTGCAACAATCGTAGTATTTTATTTCAAATAATATGAGTGTACGATCTCTATGAATCCTCTGATTCTTATTTTTAATAGTAAATAAATTCAAAAGCCTTTGAGCTTGATCTTGAATCTATATTTGTTGTCACGAACGATGATCTTGAATTCAACTAGCACGAACTTTGATTTGAACTCGTACTCCTTGAATCTTGATTTGTTCTTCGTCTTGAGCTTGAACTTAATTTCTTGAACTTGAACTTGATTGCTTGAAGCATGAAACTTGTAGAGAAATTTGCGGCGTTTGATCCACGAGCTCTCTCTTGCTTCTTGTTATAACTTCTGGTCCTTTTTCTGAGTTATGAAGACCCTTATTTATAGTTGTGAAAGGAAAGAGTTATGATAAGAACAAACTCTTTCCGACTAATCAAATTGAAGTGTGACAAGGCCGCATTTGATTGGCCAGAACATGTCACTTGCACACATGGCGCAGTTTCATTGGCCTTTTAATATGATTTGGCATGCCTTGTCATTTTGACACGTGGCATGACCCTATTGGCTCTTTCCCTTGATTTGGTGCGCCACGTCATTTGACATGTGCCACCAAACTGGGCCTCCAGGAGGATAGCATTTTGGGTTTAATAAAGTGGGCTCATCACTTTAGCCCAATTAATTGGGCTAGCCTAATGGATTAAGACTTATTTATTTAATCCATATATATTGGACTTATATAATTAATTCAATTATATTAGCCCATAATATTTATTTGGACTAGTATATTTAAAATATAGTCCAAATTATTTAATAAATTTAATTCTAATAAAATTTACATGCCTACAAGTATTTTTCTTTTATTCAACAAATAGTATTTTCTTTTCATGTTGTAGAAAAAATATTTTCTTTCATTTCAACAAAATGTAGTAAAACGTATTTACTTTCATTATGACAAAATTATGTAATAAAAATTATTTTATTTCATTTCAACAAAAAGAGTATTTTCTTTTCCTGAAAAAAAATATTTTCTTTCATTTCAACAAAACGAGTATTTTCTTTTCATGTTGTAGAAAAAGTATTTTGCGTAAAAAAAAAAAGAGCAGCAAATTAGTTCCTTTGAGTTTGTGTGAATTTCTATAAGAATAATTAAATTCTTTAATAAAATAGAATCTTGAAAACGCCGGGTGGGGGGAAGCACAGGAAACATGGGGACTTGAGGACTGGGGGGGAGGGNTCTCTAACCAAACACTAGAAAATATTTTCTGGAAAAAAATTTCATTCACCAACCAAACAAGGGAAAATAAGTGATAAAACCATTCATTTTCCATGAAAATACTTCGTACCAAACACACCCTAAAACTTCATATTTTGGATAGATGATGAATAGATTTTTTGACGAGCAACATAGTAATTAAAGAATTTTACAGCTTGTTTGGACACGCATCGTTTCATAATGTATCGTATTATATTGTACTTTATCGTTTGATAAATACAATATTTGGATAGATTGTATTGTTTGCCGTTGTTTCATCATGCACTAGCAATATGAAGAATAAATTTACAATATTATAAAGAAAAATTATGATACTAGATAAATTTATTATATAAAAAGATAGGGTAAATAATAAAAGAAAATTATCTAATCATAGTGAAGGGTGAGATGAGAGAAAAAGACAAGATAACGATGCTACCACATCAAATCAATCGTTACATAAAGCGGCACGTTCGTTGTTACATAATGACGAATTTAACAATACGATACAATAAAATTTAAAAAACAACCAAAATAAACATCGAAGCAATACAATAAGTAACGACCATCCAAACAAGTTGTTAAGGGTCAATATTATGTCTAATTAGAGAAAGTCGCATATGTCTAGTCTAGAAGATGTTTGGAGCATAAGCCACTCAATACAAGAGCCTCCCACGAGTCTCTTAAAATATCTTAAAATAATGATTGGCAAAAAACAAGAAATAACTTACCCAATTAGAACAATAATAAAAAATAGAAAAGAAGAAAAAAATTAGAACAATAAATAAGTTACCAAATTAGAACCATAAATGAGTTATTTATTTTTTTCAAATGCAATCAATTCTCTTCCTCCTAAATCTAATTACCTTTAACTTTTCTTATCCATGACTAGTAAACCATGACAATTTACAACTATAAAACCAAGATAACACTTACCACCTTTCTCAAGACATGAATCATGAATTCCTTCAAATTCTATCTCTCAGCTATAATACTTCTACAAATTCTAACTTTTTCCAAAGCTACAGTTTACTATGTATCGGTTACTAGTCGATTGGACAATCGAGTATCTATCCAATGCACGGCTCAAGGTCACAACGTTAGCAAAGACAATGCGCCTCGTGGCGTTGTTCTTGATTTTTCTATTGACACCAATGCTCCTGATCGTAATGCTTCATGTCAAATGAATTCTGGAAATTTAAATGGAAATTTTGTGTTATTTGATCCTTCAAAAGACCCTAGGAGATGTTCAGATGACGAAACATGCCAATGGCTATTAAATCCAGATGGAATTTATATATTTACTATTGTCCATATAACTTTAGTGTATAAGTGGTCATAAAATTGTTGTTTGTATGTGTAATGGGAATATTGGCAAGATTTTATATGTCTTCCTAATTATTATTGAAATATATTCTAGTAGTTTTTTTTTCAATCGTTCGGTTTTCAAAATTCATTAACTAAACGTATTTTTCCATTTTAGTGGGGCTTAAGGGACTTTTAAGTATTTATCGCTCGTTATTTCCTCCAAATAAAAAGGGGACTTTTTCGTATATATACGAGAGACCTCCGAAGAATTAATAGATAAAAATTCAGAACATTGTTAAATTTTGTATAGATCGGTGGAATTGATCTTATATGTTGTATAAGTACATATAATAAATTATTTATAAAATAAAAAAATAAAAAAGACATCACTAGCGTTAATTGCGTTAGATGTATTTTCAGCTACTTTAATATTAACTTTAAGATGCAAAGGTGGATCCAGAGGTTTAGTTACGAGGATACGTGAATCAACTAGTATTTAACTGTGGTCCAGTTATTAGTGTATTATTAGTTTGAGATTAATACAAGAATCAATAAACTTCAAATATTAAATCTGCCTCTGTTAAAATGTGTATATATACTTGTGATGACTCTTGCTTGCATATTGCCATTGTCCTTATAAGTCCATATGTCATTCCATTAAATTAGGGATGATAGTGGTGCGAGACGGGTGCGGACTAAACCCGCAAAACATTCCACCCGCACTGCCCCACATAGCAAATTTTCTGTTTTCAACCCGTCCCGCGTAGCACCCGCAAAATTTGTCCCGCTTTTTTCTTTCATATTTAACTTAGAGAATAAGTTAAGCAATTCGTTATTCTGTAAACTCGGACATGTTATTAGTTGCATCACTAATAATACTATAATAAAATGGGAGCGTGGTTGCAAAATATATTCTGAGCCTCATACTCTTTATTCTGCACTTACTACTATTCTGTAGTTGCAAAATATATAGTAATACTAGTATAAAAGAAAAACAAATCAACGACTTTGTTATGCCAAGAATTATCAATTCAATTTTTACAATCTGGAGAAAAAATTATCATACACTGAATTAGTATAATTGGGTCTTGCAAAAGTTGAGTCAATAATCCCACCAAACAACACAAAAAATAGAAGCAAAGAAAACAGTTTATTAGAAATAGACAAACAAAATTAGGTGAAGAATTTTAATATTAGTAAGAGCAAAAAAGGGAGCAGATTGCTTTGATGGTTTCAACCCACAAGCCGCACTACCCCTCTTGAAATTTTCACAAAAAGGCAGTCAACAAGCCCCGCATCAGAAACCCGCCCCATTATTATCCCTATATAAAATGAAGTTAATTGTTGAATATGACATCCATGTCGATTAAAAATACCTTATTTTTCTATCTTTTCTTTTCAGTGTTTTATCTTTTTTTGATCCTTTGCTTTCCCTTTTGATGGATAGTCAAATAGTCAATGACTGCTGGTTGGAATTAGAGAATGTTTGAAATTAGAGAATGTTTAATATAGCTGATGAAAGTGCTAGTCAGCAAATAAAGTCACAACTCATTATAACAGCATCCATATATAACAACACTTCTCTATAAAAGTCAAGCTTTTTCGGGACCAATTTTTATGTTATGTTATAATATATGTTCTCTATTATAGCACTTCGCTATAACATCCAAAAATAATCAAAACAAACAAAGTTGTTATAGAGAGGTTTGACGGTAGTCGTCAACGATAAAAGGAATTGAAGTTCAGTTCACCAGTAAAAGAAGATCTCAGATCAATGTTACTACTCGCCTATTAAGCCACAAGCAGGCACAAATTAACATCTACAGAAATTTTGCAAGTCGAGGGCCAGCGGCAGAAAGAAATGACACCTCGAGAAGAAGAGCACCAAAACTAACTCAACAGGCGAAATGCCAACATCACACTGTTACCACAATTCTGCAAACCTAGTTCTAAAAAACAAATTCGCAAATGTCACTAGAGTAGATGACCAATCAGCTGACAGTGGAAGCACATGAATATACAAAACTTACGTTGCCCCAGCTATCAAATAATAGGATCTCGAATATATCATTGGCTGCAGCAATCATCTTGCGAGATACTAGAAGAATATGCCCAACATTTGTCCGGTTCTAATTTTGTCCCAATAGTTTGGGGGCAAACAGTGGAGTTAGCTTCTGATAAAGGCACTCTGCAGAAGCCAAAAATCTCGATAAGAATCCAAGAATCACAAGCACCAAATGGAGTGACCGCACACATTTGCACAGCTAGCACAGAGGACAATAGTTCAAAGGAACACTAAAAGAGGACTCCAACAAGCAGCAACACAACTGAGAGTAACCCCTACGAAGAGTGCAGTTGCTGTAACAGGCAGGAAGAAGCAGTTTCTTTCAGTTTAAGAATGGCTTAGCATGAATTATCTAAACATCATTATGCTTCATCAGTTTTGGAGCCTGTTTAAGTTTTGGCCATATCTTATGAATCGAGCAAAATCACTGATGAGGGCAAAACTGAATTGATGACTTCCACGTGACCATAAGTTATCTTTTTTATTAGACGCCCAACCAAACAGGTCATCAAGAAACTTGACTTTGAGTAAGGCCAGATATTCCAAATTTAACTTCTAGAATGTGCAGAGTGATAAGAAGCAATGAATGCCAAAGTAATGAGTAACTATAGAAACTTACATCCCGAAGAACCATCTTAGGAGGAATCTGCTCATTCTTCAGCTAGCAACTCGAATTATCCTGAAAAGAAATTGCAAACTTCATAAAACTGTCAGAAATATGCATCAGAATAAAACTGTGCCAAACATATGCATCATCTAGAGATTTAAAAACAGATTAAGCAGACTAGAAACTTCCATATCTCAAGTGGATCGAGCCTAACTTGTTTAATACTCTCAATATCTTGCCATTCAAAATCTGCAGTGAGTTGCAAGGATGTAGCTTTCTAGAGTATACTGTTGTGTATACAATTCATAATGATACCTTAAATACTGATAACTACTTTTGACCCACAGACAGTGCAGGCTAATGTGCAACATTTTATATACGTAACAACACGTCAGTGCAGTGAATGAAATATGTCTAGTCATACTCAGAACCTCCTGATACAGGGAATGGGACCAAAAAGTACTTTAAAAGGGACATCTGAGAGCAATTCAGGAATCAAAAAGAAAATTTAATACTAGGAGAAACAACCTTTTCCTGGGCTATTGTGTCTAAAACAGCTTTAATTAACTGATTAGATGTTTTCTGGGAATGGAAAAATAAACTAATTAGAATATCCAAAACAGAAACCAACTATAGCACCTATTCGTGGGTCCAAGAGAGGGGTAGAGAGACTTGCACTGAAATTTCTCCTGCCCAATAACAAAAACTACCAAAGCTAATCAACGAGTGCATATAAAGAGACAACCAAGACAATACTTTCATCGTTTAGAGGTTGGACCCGCAAAGTAGAATTAACGAGCAAAAAGTCAGAGGACAGAAGTCAAAACTAGGAAAAAGAACTAGAAAATAAAAGGAGAAGATTTGATTACTACTGTTCAAACTCGTTTGCAGGATCTTTGCATGGTTCATAACACTACAAAGATAGCCTGTTTGGCTTGCCCCCTAAAAGGAACTATTTGATCTGTACAAACTTTAACCAATTGTGAATCCCACCGCTGGAAATCTACACTCACAAACTGGCCGACAAAAACACCATCTTGGACATCAAGAACAATCACATACATTAATGGCAGGGGACTTTGCAAAGATCATCTTCAGTGGAGAAAGCTAAGTCAGCTTTGACAAGGAATAAATATTGTAATCCATTTCTCCCCTTAGACCAAAAATAGCAGGCACTTTCTTCAAGCACTACAAAGAGAATCTCATGGCACCATTGAAAGTACTTCCAGCAACATTTTGTCTAAGAAACAGTTCGCCCATAACAGACAGATGCAAGGTAAAGATTTTTCGCCCATTTCTCCTGCAGACAGCAATATACACAGTTAGCTTAGGAAATAGTACGCACACACACAGAGAGAGGTGGTTTTCAACGAAGAAAATTAGACAATAGGTTCAACCACCACCTTGACATGAGTGCTGGGAAAACCAGAGGTACGAAGCGTCTCCTGCGTTTCATCAACAGGTTTCCTTCTTGGTATACTTAGAACAAAAGCAGCTTGATCCCATGTAGCTGCAGTCGCTGTGATACGATAACCAGCATCCCACCTCTTACGGATCCCTTCACTAGGATACAGAAAATCCAATTCCACTGTCTGATAATTCATAGAAGCACATGAATACTCAATTCAGAATTAGGACCATGATGCACATTACCCAAAAAACATAAAAAGGAAAGAACGGTTTAAACCTGATCAGAAAACCCAGATCCGCGTGACATAACAATTGCCCATCTACTTCCAGCAGTTGCCATAGCAGTGACGTAGAAACCCTCCTTCCATTTTTTGTTTATCCACTTAAATGGAAAGGACTCACTGACTTTGTAAGACTGCTGAAGATACTGGGTACCTGATATAAACCGCAAAATTAAATTTATCCACTCGAATTCACAGAACCACAGAAGAAACGCATGTATAGCAAGTCACTGAAGTTCCTCTAACCCTTTGACATGACAACTAAGGAGCTCCCGTTGCTAGCTCCTGCTATAGCACTAATATAATAGTCCCTCTCCCATTGTTCCATAATCCATTCCTATATTCAAACAGAAGCACATAGGATTAATCAAACTCTATATCCGGAAAAATTTGAACATCATCTGAATCATGCGAGAGTTTAACAGATATAGCATATTAAATGTGGAAATATGCAACATATATTTTTTTTGTAGAATATGCAACATATATTCATATAGCATGCTTCAAGATTGATCACATTCAGTGATAGATAAAAGACCTTGTGAAGAAAATAAGGTGATAATTTGTAAACTTGAGCACTAAATCCAGTCCCTGCATCCATGATTAGGGCCCACAAGTTCGAACAGGAGGCCACACTGCTGATAAACAGTCCATCCTCATTTCCTTTCTCAATATGCTGAGATAGCCTCTCATCAGCAATGTTATAGTGATACCTGCAACCCAATGTTATAGTCACTTTATTTTTCATAAGCCTTAAGCAAACAAATTTTGGGCAATGAGTACAACCTTTGCTTCATGGGGCGACGACCACTGTAAACACTAATCCACTGTGTAGCAGGCATTCCCATTCGCACCTTCTTCTTTGGTTGTTCATCATCATCTTCTTGCACTGTCAGTCTGCCTCTCTTCTGTCCGACTTGATATATAAGCTAAATAGATCAGAAACGCGTTAGAGAAATCTAGCTTCTGTCAGTGATTCAACTTCAGGAGTAGCCTGGAATTAACGAAACATGCAAACTACCTTCTGTGCACCATCAGTGTTAATTGGCCTAATGTCTGGATTTGGACCTACTATTCCATCAAATAAGGAGATATATTTAGCATAGTTGGGCTCCTCATCAAATTTCAGGTTCACAACATACTCCACAAAGTGTCTAAATGGAGCCGGGCAAAGGCAGCAAAGAGTTTCTGGAGAAGTTGCCATCTTTTTCTTACAGACAAGGAAACCTTTATTATCACCCTAGTACACAAATTTTCATTATCAGAGGATAGGAGAATCCATAGTAACAAAATACTGGTATTAAGTAGAGAAAATGCATACCTGGTAACCCTGCCACGGCAACTTGGCTCGGAGAAGGAAAATGAGTGTGTAAGCCAGAGATTCTATATCATCCCTCCGGCTTCCAGTCCGTCCAAGGTGAGCATGCACACTAGCATACCTTACAGTTCCTCTGAAGCAATGGTTTTCTAACTAGTTATTGAATGCAGAATCTAATGCAAAATATAAAGGACAAAATAAAAAGAAAAGACAAGTCGAACTGTTGATTATTGTACCTAAAGACATCAGGTCGCTGATCGTATTCAACATGTAGACCAGTTGAAGTGTCACGCCACCTTGTTGCTGAAGCATTCAAACGGCAAAAAAACAGACATTGTATTAATAGAGGAAAATGAAGATATCAGATGTAGATCAAGATTCATATACATTTTCTTTCTAGATAAGTTCTAATTAATATTATACCTAATCCAAGGTCAACTAGAAACAATTTTTTCTCGTCAGGAGTCCCAGATGGTCCAAGAAGAAAGTTCTCAGGTTTTACATCCCCATGCACGTACCTGCAAAAAGAACAGCAGCCAGAATGACAAGACTTACTTCAGAACCAATAAACAGTGTTACTTTCCTTGAAATACTGAAATTTTTTGCACCATTGTGAACACTCAACAAGATCAGGCCGAGTATGGTAAAAGTAGTCCAGCACTTTGTGGATGCATAGACTTCAACACATAAATAGATGTAGTTAGAGAAACCTTTTATTCTTATGATTCATAGTTGATGACATCTACCTGTTGTGACAAGACAACTTGATCTCTTCTATAACAACGAAATAACAATTTTCCTCTGTACAGATTCAAGCTCCATAGATCTAGGTGATATCACGATCACACAGCAATCCAGACGAAGTAAGATAACAGTCATTAACATTAGAAAGATATACTTACCCTCTAGAGTGCAACTTCTCTAATATTGAGATAGCTTCAATGGCAATGCATGCTACCATTTCAATAGACATCCTGAAATTGGCAAACATTAAAGATCCAATCTTAGAGTTCGAGGAACAAGCATATGATATCAAAAAATAAGCTCTTAAAGTACAGATAATGGAAAATAGATCTCACGTATGGGAATTGTTGTTCCAGACATCCCATAAACTAGGACCAAGCATATCCATGACCTGCAATATTATAGGATATCAGTAATATTAGTGGAGATTGAAATGATGCAACTTGAAACAAGATAAAGTAACTCAACTACATAAAGAGATCACGTACCATAATGTAGAAATCACCTTGACGTCCCTTATAATGAACACGTGGTATACCATGACTACCACCAAGGGCACTAGGGGGAAAAAGCAAATGGCATGAATGTTAAAAATAATGTTATTATTAGGTATCAATACTCGGAATAAAAAACGTACAGATATAATGACAAAAATAAGATGAAGACTTACTTGTAGACCTGCCACTCATAAGGTGGTCCATAGTTACAACCTTTGCTACTTTTGTGCTCAAATTTTAAGGCAACCTAGTACCAGAAACGACAGTATGATCAATTTGCATATCAAGAGAAGTCCTCTCCAACATATCAGCAGAAAAGGCAAATAAATGCAAAATGTAATGTTCCACCTCTACGGCTCCAGCGCCAGTTCGTTCGTGAGGATTTGTTATATTTACACGACGGCCTACGTACACTTGACCAAATCCTCCTTTGCCAAGCTTCTTCTCAATCCTATAAGCTGGTGATCCGCCAACCTGGACCTGTTACCCGCACAAGGAAAATAGTACATTCAACAACTCAAGTTGAATCCTCAGTTAGAAACTACAAGGAAATTTTGAACAAAGAGGCAAGAATAGCAGCAACAAAATCCTCCATGCTGACAGCATTATGAAATAGAGATTCTGTCCCATACAGGAGCACATATTCTTATCAGTCACAAAAACACATTTATCCTAACAATCAACATTAATAACGACAAGCTTAACAGCATATACATTTATCCTAACAGTCAACATTAATAGTAACAGCATACTTTTTTTTTCTTATCGTGGTACCCATTAAGGAACTAGCTCAATAGCATAATTCTCATCAGAGAATCTCTATTTGCATAGCTTAATTGACAAGAGAAACTTAGTAAATGCCTACCATGTTAGAGATAACAAGGCAAGTAAAGAAACAACTTGCATATAGCACTCACTCGTCCATTCAATCTGTTCCCTCAAAAAGATAAAAGAAAAAAGAAAACAACTTTTCATTCAAGAAAACAGGTGACAAAAAGCAAAACAGTCACAAATAAAAGAAGAGAGAAGCTACTCTGGTTTATGTAACTGTGTGTTCTAAAACACCTAAAACACTGAAGCTTTGCAACTTCATGCTCTAAATTATGCACAACATTCATCACCCATTAAAGATGATGAGAAAAACAACCTAGGTTCACAGCCACCAAAAACCTCCTATGTCACATCCTCATCACTTACACATATCACTTAAAATTACCAACCAGAAAAGAAAAAAAAGAAAAAAAAAAATTTAATATAACCTAAGAGACACATTGATTCTTCTTATGTTGCCAAAATGATCACTCTATTTGCCTAAATATTTAGGAAAAAGTGTTCTTTTTTGCAAACTCAATCTTCAAGACTGTGGCAAAACAGTTTATTTGAGAAGTTTTTTACTCAAAAAAAAAAAGAACTCTTCTTAAAGATCTTCATACTCAATTTGCAAAAAAAAAAAAGGAAAATTGCAGAAAACATTCTTAAGGCTTGCTTAAAGCACGCTTAAGATCTAGAGCTTGGAGCAGCCCAGGTTGTGCACTTCATATCCCTTAATTGTTGCTTTAGCTTCAAGGTGCTAAGGCGTGTGGACCTTCACCAACGAGTCCTATCTTTAACAGCACATTATATATCTATAACTTAAATATAGTTTTTTAATTCTTTTGTCCAAACAACTATGTCTGTGTTTACAATAACATTTTTCTGCATTATATTTCTAATTTTTTGTTTTTTCTTCATTGGCACTTTTCTGCACTAAAGCCTATGCTTTGATTGCACTTTGAGCTTAAAGCTCCAACAAACCTTGGTGTTCTTTGGGCTTTACGCTTTTGACTAATTTGTTTGCAAAACTATCAAAAGCACGTTTCCTAAAAACTGTTTTTGCAAAAACTCAAACAAAAACCATTATATATAATTAGTATCATAATCAAATGGACCTAAATGAAGCAAAACGAATAGAGTTAAGAATTCATAGAATCCCGTACCCTTTCAGGCAATGGAGGTGTGTTGCCTTCATCCTCCGCGCCTCCTCCCAAGACTTTATTTCCACTTCCTCCGCCACTCTCATACTCATCCATCTCCTCACTCTCCTTTTCCGCTTCACCAGTCCTCTGCGACGACACTGTTTTCTTCACAACATCATTTTCAACTGCCACAGCATGCACGACGTCGTTTAGCTTCTTCTTCCCTCGCCTTTTCGGCGGCGCGTGTGGTGGTGCGTTAGGAGCAATCTGTCGAACGTCGTTTTTCTTCTTCCTCCCTCGCCTTATCGGCAGCGCGTGCGGTTCGTTGTTCGGTGACGGCGCGTGTAGTGGTGCGTTAGGAGCAATCGGTTTTTGACGGCCTCTGCGCACTGCGCTACGCAGTTGAGGCATAACGATCATCCATCAACTTGTGAAAATCCTAAATCGACCTTCACAGACGACTTCTAGAATCTTCTACAGGCAAATTCGGAGTTTTTGAAAATGGAGGACCTGTAAGCCCCGAAATTGTAGTGTGTGTGTGTGTGTGTGAATTAGGGTTTTGGATTGTGGAAATGAAAAGCAAAAATGGCTCCACAACAGCAATGGGTTTATATGCAGAGAGAGATGGAGAAGAAAGACAAAAGCAATGCTCTTTTGTTTCCTTATTTGATTTTTGTAAATTGTAGGTTTAATTAAATATTAAAAATTCCATTTAATTATATTAACTCCACGGTGAAAACGTGTCTATTCAAGTCTGAATTAAACAAGTACCCATATTCCAATATATTATACTTTTGTTTAAGATCAAGCACCAAGTATTTGCTTTTTCTACTCTTCGTGGGCGTTTGGACATAAGAATTGTAACATTTCGGAAAAAAAGTAAAAAGTGTTATAAAATAAAGATTGTAAAGTAAATAACTAAAGATAAATATAGAGAGAAATTGATATATTATTTAATTTTTAAATTGATGTACATAATGAACTGAATACTACTCTATTTATAGAAGAAAGGAAGCAGTTGTGAGGCTTTTCAGGAAGTAGCTGCAAGGCTTTTTCTGAGCTGCTTGTAAGTTGTCTACCTGAGTTGTCTGTAAGTTGTGTGCATAAGCTGCTTGCACCTGTCTGTTTAATAAGAAGTTGTTGCACACCATTTCATTTAGTTGTTTGCAACCTGTCTGCATCATCTGTTTGTAATAAACTTCAATAGAGTACTAAATAAATAATCTTCTTAGGAAGATTATCTATAGCGAAGCAATTAATGGATATCCACAATATAATAGTTTCATAACACTCCCCTTGGATGTCCGTTAAAAGATAATGTGCCTCGTTAAAATCTTACTAGGAAAACCCCAGTGGAAAAAATTCTACTGAAGGAAAAAGAGTACACGTATTTAGTAATACGCATTTCTAGTTGCCTCATTAAAAGCATTACAAGAAAATTCTATAGGAAAAACCTTAGTAAGAAAAAAAGAATACATCGCATATTCCACTCCCCCTGATGAAAACCTTGTTTCGAATATTTGAATTTCCGCATTCCAATCTTGTATATCATTTTCTCAAAAGTTGAAGTTGGCAAAAATTTAGTGAACAAATCTGTCGGATTGTCACTTGAACGGATTTGTTGCACATCAATATCACCATTTTTTTGAAGATCATGCGTGTAGAATAATTTTGGTGAAATGTGTTTCATTCTACCTCTTTTTATATATCCTCCCTTCAATTGGGCTATGCATGCAGTATTATCTTCGTATAAAATTGTGGATCTTTTATCGTATTCCAAACCACATTTTTCTCGAATGAAATGAATCACTGATCTCAACCATATGCATTCCCTGCTTGCTTCATAAATAGCTATTATCTCAACATGTAAACACGTAAAAACATACCCCATTTGAGATTGAGCTTTATAGGGATCAAATAAATAACTTGCATCCGCATAACCAACAAGATATGCACTACCCTTGTTAGCATAAAACAAACTCATATCAAGAGTTCCATTTAAATGTTGCAGTATATGCTTAATCCCATTCCAAAGTCTCCGTGTAGGAGAAGAGCTATATTTTGCTAGTAAATTAATAGAAAATTATATGTCAGTCCTTGTGGCATTATCAAGATACATAAGTGTATCAATTGCACTGAGATAGGGTGTTTCAGGACCAAGGAGTTCCTCATCCTCTTCTGGAGGTCGGAACGGGTCCTTATTCACTTTAAGTGATCGAACAATCATTGGTGTACTCAATGGGTGCGCTTTGTCCATGTAAAAGCGTTTTAAGACCCTTTATATATAGGCAAATTGATGGATAAAGATCTTGTCTGCTAAATGTTCAATTTGCAGACTAAGATAAAGTTTTGTCTTTCCAAGATTTTTCATCTCAAATTCTTTCTTAAGATATTCAATTGCCTTTTGGAGCTCTTCTGAGTTCCAATAAGATTTATGTCATCAACATAAACAGCAAGTATAACAAATCCTTATGCCATTTTCTTTATAAAAATACATGGACAAATAACATTATTTATGTAACCTTATTTCAACAAATATTCAGTAAGGCGATTACACCACATGCGCCCAAATTGCTTTAAACCGTACAAAGATCTTTGTAATCTGATTGAATACATTTCCCGAGATTTTGAATTTGCTTCAGGCAATTTAAATCCTTCAGGGATTTTCATATAAACTTCATTATCAAGTGAACCATACAGATAAGTTGTAACTACATCCATTAGATATATTTCAAGCCTTTCATATAGGGCTAAACTGATGAGATATCGAAATATTATGTCATCCATAACAGGTGAATATGTTTCATCAAAATCGACTCCAGGTCGTTGTGAGAATCCGTGTGCGACAAGGCGAGCTTTGTATCTTTCAATTTCATTTTGATCATTCCTTTTTCGCACAAAAACCCATTTATGGCCAATTGGTTTTATGCCACCAGGTGTTTGGACTACTGGTCCAAAAACCTCTCTTTTAGCAAGTGAGTTCAACTCTGATTGAATTGCCTCTTGCCATTTTGGCCAATCAGATCTTTGTCGGCATTCTTTGACAGATCGAGGTTCAAGATCATCACTATATTGCATAATGTTGAGTGCAACATTATATGCAAAAATATTATCCACCATTATTTCAGATCGATTTAAATTAATCTTAACACCAATAGAACTTATTAAAAGTTTTTCACTCACTTAAGTCTCAGGTTCATTGATTTCTCCAGGAATCTTAGAACTAATCAGATATTGGGTCTCTTCAGGAGATCCCTTCATAGTATCATTTTGATTATTTGTTGATTTTCTTTTTCTAGGATTTCGAACCTTAGAACCCAAATGCCTACCAAGCTTCAGGCGTGCTTTAAGTTCACTAGTTATCATGCTAGTAGATGGTCCTGTTGGAATATCAATTCGGATATGCACATTCTCTGCAGGGATATGTGACATAGTTATCCTTTTCAAATCAATAAATGCGACTGACATTTGATTTGCTATATTCTGTAAATGGATGATCTTATGGACCTCCTGATTACATTTAGGAGTACGTGCATCAAAATGATATAATGATAAAACTTTTCACACAATTTCTCTTTTGATTTCCTTTTTTCTTCCCCCTAATTGTGGGAAATTTGTTTCATCAAATCGACAATCTGTAAATCGATCAATAAAAAAATCTCCCGCTAATGGTTCAAGATAGCGAATAATAGAGCGCGATTCAAACTCAATATATATTCTTAAAGTTCTTTGGGGGCCCATCTTACTGCGTTGTGGTGGTGTTACTGTCACACATACAACATCCAAAAATTCATAGATAAGCAATATTTGGTTTATGACCAAAAACTAATTGTGACGAATAATATTTGTTATAATGTATCAGTCTGAGACGAATAAGTGATGTTGCATGCAAGATAATATGGTCCCAAACAGTAAGGGGCAATTTTGTTTTCATAAGCACTAGTCTTGCTATCAATTGCAGGCGTTTAATAAATGACTCTTCAAGGCGATTTTGAGTATGAATATAAACTACATGATGTTCAACTTTTATCCCAACTGATAGAAAATAATCATCAAAAGCTTGAGATGAGAATTCTCCAGCATTATCAAGGCGAATATCCTTTATAGGATAATCTGGAAATTGTGCTCTTAATCGAATTATTTGGGCTAATAGCTTTGCAAACGCCAGGTTGCGAGATGGATAGTAGACACACATGAGACCATCTTGAAGATGTATATATTAGAACCATAAAATATCTAAACAACCCACTTGGTGGGTGAATAAGTCCACATATATCCCCATGTATACGCTCTAAAAAGGCAGGGGATTCAACACCAACCTTCATTGATGATGGTCTAGTGATCATTTTGCCTTGATAACAAGCATCACAAGATTTTTTTTTATAATTTATAAGAATCTTCAGGTTCTTTGATGGATGCCCACTCGAATTTTCAGTAATTCGTCTCATCATTATTGATCCAGGATGGTCTAAACGGCCATGCCAAAGCACCAAAATATTTGAATCAGTAAACTTCTGGTTTATGATAGAGTGTGCTTCAACTGTACTAATCTTTGAATAGTATAAGGCATAAGATAAAGTTGGTAACTTTTCTACAATGCACTTCTGGCCAGAAATATTCTTTGTAATACAAAAATATTTCATATTCATTTCATCTATTGTCTCAACATGATACCCATTTCGGCGAATATCTATAAAACTCAATAAATTTCTTCGGGACTTGGAGGAGAATAATGCATTATTTATAATAAGTTTTGTTCCCTTAGAAAAAAATACAGTAGCTCTTCTGAAGCCTTTAATCAAACCTATATTACCAAAAATTGTAGAAACATTTACTTTTTCCATGTGCAAATAAGAAAAATATTTATGATCTTTGAATATGACATGAGTTTTTCCACTATCAATTATACAAATATCTTCATGATTGGTCTTTGATCCAAACATAATTTGAGGATTATCCATATTCTTCAAAATGACATAAACAAAATAAATATTACAGTAAATATCATTATTAAAGCATAACTTTTACATCATCATACTAACTAATACAAACAACAGAAATTTAAATTTCTACAGATGCATCAGCGATCACATGACTTGTTTCTCCTTGTGGTAAATAATCATCTATACCCAAAATGCATGAAGTCAACATTATCTTTAGAAATAAATTTTGCTTCAACATTTTTCTGTCTTCTTTAGGGAGGCTTGATAAAGCTCAACCAGGTGCTTTGGCGTACGACAGGTACGTGACCAGTGCCCTTTTCCTCCATATCTATAACATGCATTTTCTGCATTTGTGGCTTGCACCACTTTATTCTTTTGTTCCTTCCTTTTTCACTGATGGTTCTTTGGTTCATTATTATTACCATGATTAGATTTTCTTCCCCGACCACGGCCATGACCAGGACTGAGTCCACGACCTCTTCCACGCTTAGCTTGGTGGAAGTTCGTCTCATTCGACATGAACCAATTGGTCGGCTTTCATGGTTTTTGATTAATAGCCCATTATGTTGCTCGACTACAGGAAGATGTGAGATAAGTTCAGAATACTTTTTGATTCCCATATCTCGATATTGTTGCTGCAGGAGCATATTCGAGACATGAAAAGTGGTGAAAGTTTTCTCCAACATATCACGATCAGTAATATTATCACCACATAATTTTAATTGGGAAATAATTCTGAACGTAGCAGAATTATACTCACTGATAGATTTAAAATGTAGCCTTAGATGAGTCCCGTCATAACGTGCATGTGGAAGAACGACCATCTTCAAGTGGTCATATCTATTTTTTGAATTATTCCACAGTATGACTGGATCTTTAACAGTGAGATGTTCCATTTTCAGGCCCTCATCAAGGTGATGACGTAGGAATATCATTGCTTCGGCACGATCTTGGTTTGATGCCTAATTTTTGTCCTTGATGGTGTCTGCCAGACCCATTGCATCAAGATGAATTTCAACATCAAGCACCCAATACATGTAGCTTTTGCCCGATATATCCAGGGCTAAAAATTCAAGTTTAGAAATATTTGACATTATTTAGAAAAAGGAAAGTTTGTACCTCTGATACTTTCAAAGTATTTGCTCGAGATGACAGAGTCTCGTGCTGATAACGTGCTATAAAATAAAGATTATAAAGTAGATAAACTAAAGGCAAGTATAGAGAGAAACTAATTTATTATTCAACTTTCAAACTGATGTACATAATAAACTGAAAACTCCTCTATTTATAGAAGAAAGGAAGCAACTGCGAGACTTTTCTTGAGCTGCTTGTAAGCTGTCTGCATGAGCTGCTTGTAAGCTATCTGCATGAGCTGCTCGCTACCTGCATGTTTAATAAGAAGCTGTTGCACATCATTTCATTGAGTTGCTTGCAACCTGTCTTGCATCATCTACTTGTAGATAAACTTCAACAAAGTACTAAATGGATAATCTTCTTCAGGAAGATTATCTACAGCAGAGCAATTAATGGATATCCACAATATAATAGTTTCATAACAAAAAGAATTTCAAGGAAAATTATTATTTAAAATAAGAGTTATTTGGATATAAATACAATTTTGGGTTGTTTTTAAATTTTTGTGAGTGAACTAAAGTGAAAATGTATAAACCTTTTTAAATTTTTTTTTCAAATTTTTGAAAAATTATAAAACTTATTTTCAAGTGAAAATTAAAAAAATTTAATGGCCAAACACTTATTTCGGAAAACAATAAAAATTTTCAAAAAGTGAAATTTATTTTATGGCCAAACCGATTATATTCTTAACCAGAGAGTTGACAGGAGTATTTCAATTATAAAGAAAATGGAAGAAATTGAGTATTTTTGTCATTTGATATTTTGATCCATATATAGTGTCCTTATAGTTATTAGGAGTATAAGTTTTAGATTTACGAACTTTTTCAAATTGTTTAATTTTGGTTGAAAATTCTCACAGTGTATAATATTTATGAGAATTATAAAAATATGCAAAATGCCAATATAAAATATCATTCATATATTATAAATAACATTTTAATACAGTTTGCAATTGAGAAAGAAAATTTATCATCGCAGTTGAGGAACGACTTATAAATTGCTCTTGAGAAATGCGATTTAATCTGCAATTGAGAAATATGATATAAATCGTAATTGAAAAGTGTGATTTGTAAAGTGAAATGCAATATAATGACAAATGCGAGCTATAAGTCATAATTAACAAATTGAAATTATAAATCACAAAACAATCGCGATGTGAGAATCGCAAAACAATCGCGATGTGAGAATCGCAATCGACAATACGACTTATAATTCACAATTTATCTAATGATGACTTATAATTTGCAATTGACAAACAATATTTTTAATTGCAATAGATAAACGATTTATAGATCAATAAATGTGACCTATGACTTATAAGCAAACTGATAGCTGCAATTTATGAAGTGCAATTGACAACCAATACATTTAGATCGCAGTGACAAATACGATTTATAAATCCTACTTGATAAGAATGATTTAGTGATATTGAGAAATATACTTGTAATCGCAAATTGTCAAATGTGACTTAAAGAGACTTATAAAATACAATCAACATTTGCATCAACTTATAATCTCAATCGTGAGATCGCACCAACTGCAACTTATCTAACGCAGTCGAATCGACTTAGAAATCAAGCCGGCAAATGCGACTTATAAATTGGAGTTGAATTCGACTTATAAACTGCAATCACCGAATAGGAATCATAAATTGCAATCATTGTCCTAAAGGTGACTATAAAAGTCGCAATTGCAGATGGTACGTATAAACGATACATCTAGACATATAAATTGCAATGCTCAAATGCGACTTATAAATTGCAGCCCGAAACTGCGACTTCTTCAAAATTCAGCAATAGTTTACCATTTGTTCTCCCTATGTATTTCCCTCTCTGCTTTCTTCCTCCGCAACCCTGATCCAAATCACCACCACCGCCCTCTTCCACCGTCAAGTCATGTCATCGAGGGTCTCCGTTACAGTATCTCAGGACGGTACCGGCGATTACTGCACAGTACAAGAAGCAATAGACGCCGTTCCGTTAAGCAACAAGTGTCGCACTGTGATTCGCGTAGCTCCTGGTGTTTACAAGCAGCCAATTTACGTTCCCAAAACGAAGAATTTCATCACGCTTGCTGGGTTCAATCCCGAAGACACTGTCCTCACTTGGGATAATACTGCCACTAAAATTGATCATCATCAGGTACATCTTCAAGTTTTTTTTTTTTTGCATTTTTTCATGAATTTAAGTTATATACACTGGCATAATAAACACTTTTTAGAGTTTTAGTGTATTGTAACATGTTAATTACCATTTTTATTAGAGTTATTATCAGTGCTTATCTTAGAGATTACATGTTAATTGCCATTTAACTCTTTTTTCTGTTTTAAATTTTTAGAGAATGAGATTCACACTTTAGTATGTGGGTTTGAGTTCTCACAGTCATTAAAAAAAAGGTTGTTTTTTATTTCTTGGGTTTTGTGTGTGTGTG
>ML406516.1:36757-74900 GCA_005239525.1 Nicotiana knightiana
GGGATACAATGGCATATTTTGGTAAATTGTATGATTTTGGTCCTTGTGATATCTGACTTAGCATATTTAACTTTCAATTAACAAAAATGTGCGCTTTTGGTATTTTATATATGAAATATGTTATATTTAGACAACTTTTAGAACTATAATATTACCCTCAAATATGGAGTAGTAATCAGTGGGGAAGCCTGAAATTTATCCAAGGGTGTTCAAACTTGAAAGAAGTGAAAATAATTCTGCGACAAAGGGTATTCAATATATGTTATATACGTCTAAAATCTAATATTTTACCTATATACGCTGCGTAATTTTTCGACGAAGACCTTATGATAATGTAGCTTCACCCATGGTAGTAATGCAAACTTAATATGACACATTGGTGATTAAGTAGTGTCACAGTTGATAATTCAGTAATTTTGTGAAGAGTCCCAAGCAAAAGAATCAAAAGTGCACCACTTCTTGAAAGTTCAATGTGCTTAGTAGATATCACAAGGATCAAAATCATAAATTTCCAATAACCGAGGGACCATAAGTGCTATTATCTTTTTTTTTTCTCCGCATTTTGGTGGAATACATGTGGCTGATGTATTGATTCATCATTAAATAAATAAAAATTAGCAATTTTAATAGCATGCACGGATAAAAAAATGCATAATGAAATTAATAAAAGTGTCTATCTTTAACGGTTTCAACTTTTAGTTGAACAGAAGAATTTAACTTGAGATGTGCTAAAGTAAGTGAAAAGAAATGTCTATCTTTAATGGCTTTAGTCGGTGTTTGGGCAATATTTGGTTGAAGCAAAAAGAAAAAGAAAAAGAAAAAGAAAAAGAAAAAGAAAAAGAAAAAGAAAAAGAAAAGAGGAGTATCTGCAGTTGAAGTTGCGCAAGAGTATTTGAATGTTGAAGTTGTGTTTGGACATGAAATTCAGATGGAAAATGTCTTAATGTTTTGTGAGTGAAAATCATTATCACTTGAAATACTCTTTAAATAAGATTTTTCAGTATTTCACCGAAGTTCAGTATTTGCATGTGTTGATGGTCAAACCATTATTTGCAAATAATGAACTTCAGTATTTGCAAATAAGGAAATATTGTATTACCAAACGGAATTGAATGAAACAGCATAATTCGATCAGGCGATTCAGTTATTAGATGAAGTAGATGAATGTGTTAAGGCGACAGACGTGGTAAGACATAAGTAAATAAAAAGTTGTAATCTTTAGCAGTTTAAGATATTAGATGAAACATTCACATGTACTTCGATATTCATCTCTCCTTCATATGCTTACTGTTGTGCTATTCAGTTATTAATTTTTAGTTCGATTGACATGTAGGCTGCAAGGCTAATTGGTACTGGGACATTTGGGTGTGGAAGTATAATAGTGGAAGGAGAGGATTTTATTGCTGAGAAAATCACCTTTGAAAACTCTGCTCCTCAGGTAATGTCCTTTTTGCTTTTTGCACATGCTCTATGTAGCTCGGTTTATTATGCTTCATTTCTTTTTGTTCTTTTCCAATAGGGATCAGGACAGGCAGTGGCAATCAGAGTTACAGCGGATCGTTGTGCCTTTTATAATTGTAGATTTCTTGGTTGGCAGGTGTGTATACTACATTACTTATGCACCTTGGGGAAAATCCAATTTAATAGTCAGTTCCCAGTTCTTGCAAGTGTTAACGACCCCATGTCAATGAAGAAATTTTGTAGCTTATATGTGCTCTGATTTCCCCAAGAGTGATTTCATATGTTTTAGGATCATTTATAAATTCCCTTCATTTTCTATATTTTCCCACTTTGTGGGATATCACTGTTTTTTTTTTTGTTGTTGTTGTTTCCTGCCATACCCAAAAAGGTACAGCTGCCTTAATTAGTTCCCAGCCAATTTGTCTCCCTTCTGGATGTGTATATCACATTTATTTCTTGGTTACATGGAATATTGTCGCCTAACATAGTCATTTTTCAGTAGCATCTGTGATTGACGACTTTGAGAGTTTTTACATTTTTCTAAAGAAAATTATTTGATTTATGTCTACAGGATACATTGTATTTGCATTACGGGAAGCAATATTTGAAAGATTGCTATATTGAAGGAAGCGTAGATTTTATTTTTGGTAATAGCACTGCTCTTTTAGAGCATTGTCACATACACTGCAAATCAGCCGGATTCATTACTGCACAAAGCAGGAAATCTTCTCAAGAGACGACTGGCTATGTGTTTCTAAGGTTTGTGAGTAGTTGGATTGGTTATTATTTCAGACCTCTGGTTATTTAGAGTTTGAAGCACTTCATTTTGTCTTCATGCTGGTTTTTACGTTTGTCACTCATTCTATTTGCTCTTTAGGTAAATTTGGTGCAGATGTAATGTTACCAATAGGCTATAAGAAATCGCTTGGCACTTTTAAGAAACTTTAACTGCCTGACATTAATCCAGTTGTGGGCGATTGAATTTCCCAATCTATGAGATTGGTTTTTGTTCCTAATTCTTGGGGACATTGCCCTTTCTTTGATCCGATGTTGTTACATCACATAGTTTCCACCAATCTGGAAAAAAGTATAGGTGTTGCAAGCGAAAACTTTTCTTTTTTATAAAGAATGTTGCAGGCATAACTTTCAAAGAAGTCATACTTCATTATTACAAAAGGGAGTTTTTCTGTGATGTTTTCCGGAAGTTGAAGGGTTGGTACGTATTTTGAGTTGATCAGAAGGAAAAGAAAACCAGAGAAAAAGCACTGTCATTTTGTAGAAGCTAGAAGGTAAGACGGAATGACAGTCTATGACTATAGTGTTATTTCTTGTAGAGGATAGTATATTTTTCTGTCTATATATCCACCGGGGAAAATTATAGTTTTGAGTTGGCTAAGGAGCTTTGTGTATTGATGATTTTTGACTCGGATTGCTCGTCTGTTATGTGTTTTCGTTCAAAAGATCTTTTATTCACTATGTCGATTTATTCTTAGCTATAGACAAGGCTATACTTCATTATCTTTAAGATCTCTCCTTGTTCATTCAAGGGAAACTATTGTTGGAAATTTTCCAGGTAAATACTCAATACCGGTTACTGTGATGCCACATCCTCAATCTTGTCAAAATTTCACTTATTCAGCGACCAGAGTTAATTGGGAATTCCAACTTGTGGAGTACTTTTGATAATTCTAAAGTAAGCCCATAGCTGTATCTAGATGGATCATCATGGTTGATGGGCTTGATATTGAGCTTATCTCAGCCGCTCGGCATTAAGATTGTACCTCACACTTCGGTTTGATTCACTAAAGATTGATTAATATCTAAGAGACTTTTCTTTTGCAAGAACTTTTTTTCAGTTTTCATGCTAATTTTCGTCCTAATTTTTTCAAAACTTTTTTCCTGGGATTATGCAGATGTGTGATCACCGGTAATGGAGGCTCTTCATATGCACATCTTGGACGCCCATGGGGGCCTTTCGGGAGGGTGGTTTATGCCTATTGTCATATGGATCACTGTATTAAACATGACGGTTGGAATAACTGGGGCAAGACGGAAAATGAGAGAACTGCTTGCTTCTATGAGTACCGGTAGGTCTTCTGAAATCCTCAATTTACAACAAGCTTCAGATAATCATATATACTACTAATTTACATTAAATTTTAATGATCTACTGCATAAGTAGAGATTGAGGTAGGAATGTTCTATTTCTGGCGTAAACTCCTCCCTAAAATCTTGATGAGATGCGTGCAAGTCGATTCATAAAAGAAGCTAATGAACCCTTATCAGTATCCTATCATTGAGTATCATCTCTAAGGTAGTTTAGCTTGTTGGTGAAACTATTGCAGGTGTTTTGGACCGGGTAGTTGCCCGTCAAAACGTGTGACTTGGGCCAGAGAACTAATGGATGATGAAGCAGAACAATTTCTCATGCATGGTTTCATCGATCCAGATCAACAAAGGCCTTGGCTTTGTCAGAGGATGGCCTTGCGCGTACCATATTCCGCCTGAAGCTCAGGTGTCTCGCCTGTACTTTGTTAGATATCCCTTCGCTCCAGATCGATACCTACAACATCTGATATGAATTTTGATATTCCACGCAATTTAAATAAATTTTTAGTAATGTGGAAGGTCTAGTGAGAGTATCTTCTACTATAGAGATCATCTTTTGAGCTTCACCACTGGAAAGAAGAACCCTTGGGGTCGAGATGGTAAAAAATTATCCGCACCAAATGTTTACACCAAAAAGCGTGTGATACATTACCATGGTTAAGTGATAAATTGAGGCGTGAATATGTTCATTAACTATGGTTATGTTCTTCATTTATTGATGTAAACACCAAGTGCGGGTAAGTGTTACCTGTAGTTATTATGTCTCTTGTAAATATGTATGTCGTTTATTTGGAATAAAATGGTGGTACCTTTTAAGTTTTTACATTTAGTGTAACTCCCTCATTTAATTTAATGTTTACCATTAATAAGTGTGAATATCCGTTTTGTTCTATCACATGACATAAATTACCCACAAGTTTAATTTCTGGTGTTTTGCCCCCAAAACTTCAGCCCCCTATTTCTTCTACTATTCTTATATTATACGTAAACAAAGATTGTTCATCTCCATACGATTCCCCTTCCTTAATTAACCCCTCTATTCTTTGATAACAAGAAAAGGTACACGTTTTGTCATTGTTTCAATTAGGCATCTTTGCATAAATAGTTAGATTAGTTTCATCTTTTTATTTTCTAGTCAGTATACATAGATTATTTGCTGATTATACATATATTATTTATGAATTAAACATATATTATACGGTCATATTTTTAATTTATATGATAATTGCTAGCCGATAATTATACATTTGTTCTATTTTTAATTTAAGTTGTAATTGGTAGGCGACTATTGTCGACAATTTGAGTTGATTCTTCTTTCAATTTTGGGATTTTTATAAGACGTGCTTAGCTTCTTGCTAAAATGCAGAATAATACTGTGTATAATAGACTTTCCCGCACATAGTGAGAGCTTAGTGCCCTGGACTGCCCTCTTTTATAAGACATGCTTAATTGTTTGCTAAAATATAGAATAAAATTACGTACAATAGACTCTTGTGGTCCCGCCCTTCCTCGAATGAGAGCGTAGTGCACTACCTTTTTTTATAAGACGTGCTTAAGGGGTAACCTAATTTATTGAAAAGACCAAGTCAAATGTATACATTGATGCTAACCTTAAATTATCCCTCACGTATGACGTATCCCTTCAAACTCTACAAAGAATCTCCTCCAAAACATTGATGCTATTTACAGTATAATATGCCAAAACCAACTATCGTAATAACAACTACTTTATCCTTTCCAAAAATATGGAATCCATTGGCTCTAGTTCCACCCCTTCTTCTTCTTCTTCTTCTTCTTCTTCTTCTTCTTCTTCCTCCGTCCACCACCACCACCATATGCACCACCATCGTCCTCGCCGTCGCTTAACGCCAACTCAACCTCTCGCCGACAGAATATTCCGAGCTCTCAGCCACCACCTCCGCCTCCTCCACCGTTGCGATGCCAATTTTTTCGTCTTAGGTGCCACGTGTAATGTCTACACCGTGACTCTCTCCACCACCCTTTCATGCAGCTGTCCTGATCGTACCGCACCTTGCAAACACATATTATTTGTTCTTATTAGGTGAGAGCTTTTTGTTCTCTCTTCAATTTTCCAATCCTTTTGCTCATTTTTCTTTTTGTGAAATATTTAAAATATAGTTTAACTCATATACACTGACATTATAAGTAAGTTTTTATCCGATTACCTAAAAAATAATTAGTAACCTAAGAATAAGCATCTTTTCTTAGTTTAAAAGCTACACTTTGTATTTTATATTTCTTTAGGAAATGATTTATGTCCTTCTTCGTATATTTTTTGGGTAATTGTAAAGACATGTAGGTCACGGGTTCCATTGGAGCCTTGACTTAGCTGGTAAAGTTGCTGTCATATGATCAGGATGTCACGGGTTCGAACTGTGAAAACAACCTCTCGCAGAAATACAGGGTACGACTGCGTACGATAGACCCTTACGGTTCGGCCCTTTCCGAAACCCCGCGTATAACGAGAGCTTAGTGCATCGAGCTATCGAGTTTTTTTTTTTTTTTTTTAAATTTATAAAGACATGTAGGTCCGGCCTACTCCCCCATCACCTCGGGTCAGTGTAGTCTAGATAAATGGATTTTAATTGAGAAATCTGAAAATAAAGCATGTTATAAATAACAAGTTAAAACACATCAACGATGTAAAAATGATTATATTGCTAGTGTATATTATAAGTTAAATTGTTTAAATAAAATTTTTACATAATATTTGTGCTTAATTATTAGGGTATTGGGTGTATCCATTGATGACACGTGTCTCTATCGAAGGAGTCTTCGGCCATGTCAGCTTCAACGTCTTCTTAACTTACCTATTTCAACTGAAGCATTAGCAACTGAAAAAATACGTGGAATGTTTCATCGTTTGTTTTCTCAAGAAAAGTGCCAGAGGACTTCGCCCATACAAATAAAGGTTAGCATTAACAATTTGTTTGGATTGTTGTTAAACGTGGATCGTATTGTATAGTTTAATAGATTGTATTATTTGTCGTTGTTTTACTATGTCATACACTAATGATAAAAAAAAATTACTAAGAAGAAATAGGAGTAGAGTTATTATATAAATAGGTAGGGTAAAAGATAAAATATGATTATTTAATAAGGAAGGGCAAGATGAAAAAAAAGCAAGAAAAAGACGCCATCATACCAAATTCATCGCTCCATAAAGTGATACTTTTCGTCGTTATGTAACAATGAATTTAATGATACTATTAGGAGAGTACGCAAAATTTTGTGTAAGCGGTGTCGTATTAAATAAATAATAATCCCTCCGGTCCACAATAAGTGATTTTTTGGATGTTTGCGCACATATTAAGAAATTCACCTTTTAACATTAATTAGCAATAATATTTACCATATTAACCTTTACTGTCTCTACACATAAACATCCCTAACACATACTCCAATATTATTTACTCCAAGGGCAATGTAGGAAAAAAATAATTAATTCATTCTTAAAATCTGAAAAAATCACTTATTTGGGACTACAAAAAAAATGCCAAAAAATCATATATTGTGGACCAGAGATAGTAATAAATAAATAAATATTATCTAATACCATTCTCCATAAGTTGAAAGCTTTGGCCCAATGGTTTAATTGAATATTATTGCAAAGGGAATTATATATATTCAATTCTCTTTAGTCTCAAATTTTTAACAAAAATGCTCGCTCAAAGATGTTCAAGAAAATAAAATGTCTAGGTCCAACCAAGAACCTACGGCCTTTTAAATCCCAAACATGAGCTTCACTAGTGGACCAAGAAGTACTCTTTGCTAAGAATAAACGGTGTCATTATTATATATAATATTTTTTCCGACGATCCAACACCGCTTCCACCCTTGTGTATCCCTCCCTGTATACTATACAATAAAATTTAACTAACAATAAAAACAAACATTGTATTTTAAGTAACAATAACAATACAATAGAACGAGTAACAACCAACCATCCAAACAAGCTGTAAATTATCTAACCAACTCGTCTAAAAATTTAAACCGTTAGAGCAAATACATATTTTTAATTACTTAATTATGTTTCTAACAGGTCGAAAATGGTGCCACGTGTCCGGTGTGTTTGGAAGAGATGAACGAAGAAGAAGGAGTTGCTGCTTGTGGGACATGTAAAAACCCTATACATGAAAAATGTTTAATGGCATGGAAAAGAAGTAGTAGAAAAAGATCTATTAATTGTGTGCTTTGTCGTGCACGTTGGAAAGATGTTAGGGCTGCAGAAGGAGAGAAATATTTGAATTTATCTGCATATATTAGTGGGGGAAATGAAATATTGGAGGAAAATCAAAGTCGTTGCAGGGATTAATTAATTATTAGTGTAGTTTTTACTATTTAACTATTCTTTTCTTAATTTTTATTGGTTATGTACTAATTTGTTTACTTATTTAATTTGTCGGATAGGATGTGATTATTAATGTATATAACTGCGAAAGAATTTAATTTTGTACGTTCTAGCTAGATTCTTACTTTTCTTTTTTGCTACGTACCCGTCGTTACTTGTTGCGGGTATGTGTTGACTTTCCGGTGGGGGCAGAAACTTGTAAAAATAGCACGGGCTAGCCAGTTTTCGGATTAGTTATTCAAAAATAGTCAGCGTTTGCAAAGTTATTGAAAAATATGTAACACGAAAAGTTGGAGTATAATATACTGGAGATTGGAGCACCTGTGTATGAACTTCCAGCATATTATGCTGGAAGTCCAGTATAATATACTACAGTTCCGGTAGACTTATGCTAGAACTCCAGTATACCAGTATATTATACGGGAATTTCAGTATATTATGCTAGAGTATTTTCTGAATTTTGAACAATGATTTCGTCCAGATTTATCTTTACATGAAAAGTGGCTAAATTTCGATTATTTTTGAAACTGTGGCCATTTTTGAATGACCACTTGTAAATCTGGCTATTTTTGAATTTCTCCCCAAAAACTTTTACATGTAATAAGAGGGTCTTGGCCCACGCAGAAGGCGTGGACAATAGCATACGAAAATCTAGGAATCAGGCAAAATTTTAGTTTTATCGCTTAAAACGCGAAAAACAAGGAACAATCATGGCGAGACAGTAACTATTGTTCATTAGGTCGTTTTTGATGGACGGGAAAAATTTAAGGCGATCCAGGTTTAAAGCCCCGGGCCCATGTAGAAAGCATGAGGTATAGCACACGAAAATCTGGGAATCATGCGGAATTTCAGTTTTATCGCCCTAAAACGTCAAAAAACGAGGACGGTCATGGCTAGGCGTAGGGGTGTGCATTCGATTTTGACCCTTATCGATAATTACTTATCGATTTGCACATATACTTATCGTTATCGTTTCAATAAGGTTTCGATTTATCGATTTTTGGGGCTTATCGATTACACCAATAAGAAAATTTGCGGAATTCCACGGAAAGTATATTGCTATAAACACGCCTAACTAATATGGACAAAAAAAAGTTAAATTAAGACAAACATCGTTTATAACATAAAAATTATGTCAACAAGCACATGAAGATGTAAGCCACAAAAAGCTTCTTAGACCCACAAATTCTCTAAGTTGCATCATTTTCCCTAATTTAGACGTATCTACTCTTTTAGAATTATTAATAATGATATTTAATTTCCAATCCACGAGTTCCTTCTCTATTTCTCTTGACTCAAACATGCAGAAAGTACGTCACAATATTAGTATACTTCTTTTGCAATGTGTTAGGATATGCAAGAAAGTACAAACTAGGAAAGAGAAGAACATTATATTCTCACCATACCGATAATCTTATAACCAATTAACATATGGTTACCAACATTTTTATTCAAGGAAAATGCTTTCCACCAATATGGGGAAATGACTCTTCTCACTTATCAATGAATTCGAAATCGGCGCTGGCTAGAGGAAATAATAGGGTTAGGGACTTAGGGTAAATGAAAGGGTATTATAGAATAAGGATATATTCGTTTTTTTAGTATATCTTATCGGTTTATCGATAAACCGATAATCGAAGAGTACAAAATCGAAATCGAAATCGATAAATCGATAACAAATAACCGATTCGAATGCACACCCCTAGCCAGGGTTTGACTATTGTTCCGTAGGTCCTTTTTTATTTTTAAAATTATAAATCATACATTTTAAAGCGGTTTACATGTAAATATTTTTTGAGTGATATGATAATATTAACATTATTTACATTGACGGTAAACTCCTCACACTGTAGAGTCTGAAATATTGGAAGTTTACACTGGAAAATTAAAGGACATAACCAAATGAGAGGATAAAGAAGCTTCAATGAAATGCCGTTTTAGTACCTTCTGAGAAAATTTTAAAAAGGATATACGCAGGGGTGTTCGTCGGTCGGTATGATACGGTATATAAATATTTCGGTTCGATACTTTTGATATTCGATTTCTTAAAATACTATACCAATATCATACCTAATTAAATTCAGTATGATTCGATTTTTTTTCTTTCAGTTTCGATTTATTCGGCTCGGATATTAACTAGTACATAAAGCCATAATCTGTAATATTCTTAAGTAAGATGCTCACACATACGCTAAAAATATATAATATAGTAAAATAACAAAGATGGAAACCAAAAAAGCTAAACTTAGATGGAAGAAAGATTGAAACGTAAGTAGGCAACGAAAGAAAAAGGGAAAAGGCAAGTATAGTGAAACAAAAAAGGTGGTAAATTTTAAAGAAAACAATAAAAATAACATAAAGTAAAATTAGAACTTTAATATTTATGTTATAATCGATAATACGTGTATTGTATAACTTAGTATACATTTCGATACGGTATCGGTATTTGAATATTTTAAAATACAGAATACCATACCTAAATATTAATTCTTTTATAAAACTTAAACCAAATACCAAAATTTTTGATCTCGATACGATAATTCGATATTTACCAAATTATGCACAGTTTTACATATACATTCACCAAGGACATCCGTTAAAAGTAAAAATTATTTCATCTCTTCTATAATTTAGTCGTAGTTGAACTTAAAAGAATAAAGTAAGGATTCATACAGTAGAATGTAACTTATTTGGAAGTAAGACATAATTAGTAATTCCAGAGTAAAGACGGTTCAAAACAGCTTGATATGGTTCCTACTTCATCATCACAGCTCAACCAAGGAGAAGGATAGTCAGCACACATAAAATCATTTTTCAAATCGAACGAGTCATCAAAAATAGTTCCCAATCTTGGCAACTCAATGATTTGTGTTAATTCCTCGGTCGTCGTCCCCAAATCAGCCATTGCTGGATTAGTTGGTAACAAAGAAGAAGAAGTTGACAGAGTTGATGATAAAGAACGGCTCGGAGCACAAAGCATCTCGCGTTCATGCATGGTTTGGCGAAAGGTCGTACTGCAACTGCTGCGATGTAGACAGTCTACACCGATACATGCGTCAATCTTGCGCGAAGAATCAGAATTTTGCATTGAAGCTGCTTTGGTTGCTGCTTTTCGAATGTCACAGGGGTTTAGTGATAAGGGTTTTGGAAGAGAACTTGCAAGTTCTGGGAAGTTGAGGGTTGCACCGTTACCTGTTGAGACATAATATAATTAAATAATATATTATTGTTCTGACAACTTAATTAAGCTTTTATGTGAGATTATCACACACGTAAAAGAATAATTTTTACGTGTTTCACTCATATAAGAATTAGAATTAAGTTCGCACGTAAATGACATGTTGTAGACATATAATTAAGAAAAAAGTTTAAAATTTTCTATGTATGTACAATTAGAAATTGCTTAATTTTGTCATTCACTGCACTTTAGGTACGTTTATATCCTTATTGTTAGCAAATTGTCTCGTGTTTACCCTTGCCATGTAAAGGAAATCCAGGTGAAATAGACAATCTTCACGTGTCCAAATCTTTTGAGAAAAAGTTTAAATTTTTCCTCAACCCTTTGACTATAACATAAATTGATATAGATAATTTATTATATTAAGGGAATGGATCGAAGTGCAGCAAGCTCATCTAATGTATTCGATTTCGCTTGCTTGCACGACCGCTACACTCCTCTTTGCTTTCGAAATAAAAATATTTTTAATCATTTTTAAGGTAAAGTTCCATGCCAGGGATAGAAAATTAAGACTTTTTTCTAAGGACAAGATTATATTAGATCAAAAGCTTTACATATGATAAAGTTGCATAATTTCAAATGGTACAAGGAAAAATTTAGACCATTTTTCGTTTAGTAAATAATAGCATATTAATTTTTTTTATTACATCGGGGAGAATACTATAGTAATTAATGTAATTTGAACCGTTAACCTCACCTCTACTATGGAAGGTAGGAAGCTTATAAAATGATAATGAGTTAGCCCTATAACAACAACAACAACAACAAGAACAATAATCTGATAGAATTTTACAAGTGGGATCTGAAAAGGGTAGTGTGTACGCAGATAATGACAAAGTCAGAAATTTTCTCATGGATGTTCAAATTTGAAAAAAGTAACAAAACAATTCCCGACAAAGAATGTTCAATATATGTAATGTACCTCTAAAACATGATATTTTACCTATATACACAATGTAATTTCACGACAAAGGATGATCAGTTGACCACCCATATCAATATGTAGTTTCGCCACAGTACGCAGACCTTACCTCTACCTATGAAGGTAGAGAGATTTCTTTTGAAAGACGACAATAAATAACAATGTAAATAGTTAAAAAAAAAAAATGATCACACATAATTCAACATTACCTTTGATGGCTAAAGCAGCAACATCATGAGCACGAGCAGCCATTTCTGGGGTAGGAAAAGTTCCAAGCCAAATTCTGGATTTCTTACGTGGTTCTCGTATTTCTGAAACCCATTTCCCCCAATTTCTCATACGAACACCTCGATATACTGAGTGTTTGTTTTTTATCTTCTTTGCTTCCATTTTCTTTAAAAAAAAAAGACAAAAATAAGCTATATATAGAAGAGCATATAGTTATATAATGCAGAATGAAAGAAAAAAGATTCATTCAAGAATAATTTTTGGTTTTTATTTTACATCATTTGCCAATGAGTCAACTGCAATACTTATGGAAGGAGGGAAGGGTGGACAGAGGGGGGAGGTGGTATGGCAGGAAGGGGACCAGGGACGAAATGCGGCGACGAAGCCAGGATTTAAAGCTTATGGGTTTGGGATTATAATCCAGGGGTGGATCCACATCCCGACCTACAGATTCACGTGAACCTAGTAGGTTTTGTCCAAACAGAAAAATTTACAAAATATCTAATAATCTTTGAATGTGAACCTAGTTACTATCGAAAATTTACTTGAGGTCATTGTAGGAACCCATAAACATTAAAATCAGGATCCGCCTCTGTTAAATTCTTTTAAATTATAAATTCTAAATTAATAATTTTGTACATATCTAATAAATTTCTTAAAATAAATATGAAATTTGGATCAAAGTTACTGTATTTGGTCGAATCCGTAACCCACACACTAACTCGGCATTCAGGGTGACTATATTATACTTCCATAAGGGACGAATTCAGAGTGTTAGTTATGAGTTTACGGGAACCCAATAACACTATCAAAAATAAAAATATGACCCGTCCATACTGTTGCCGATGGATTTTTGTCATATTTTTGACGAATTTCGTCGAAAACGCCTGGCGAAAAGTTTTCATTTTTTTGTACTGTTGTTCTTTAGGCTCGGATTCAATACGTATATTAAGAAAGCTGCTAATTATCTATAAATATTAATAATGACTATATTATTATTATTATTATTATTATTATTATTATAGTATTAGTTTAAGATCGCTGTAGGAACTCACAAATTATAAATTTTGGATTCGACTCTACCCTTTTCATGCAATTCATTAGTAGCTTGCAATCCCATCAATTTCAACCTTTCAACTTCAAGCAGTAATCGGGTTCGGATCTAGAAGTATGATTAATTGTTCGGCCGAACTTAGTAATTTTTATTTAAATAATATTTTGTATAAATAAATTTATTAAATATATATAAATATTAAATTTAAAACTCACTTATTATCACTTAGAGTCGTGATCAATTCAAATTCTCATTGAGTAGGCTAACTAAGGAAATAAATTACTTTCTATTTAAAACTCTTATTAACAGTAAAATATTTGTGCGGTTTTAAAATATATTTTTTCGCTTTCTTAAAGTAATACGTTATCCTGGTCAAATTATTCCATTTGTTCCAAATATCAAGAAATGACAGTTTATCCCATGTCTATCAAATAAATATGATAATCGGATTAAAGATTTAAATTTTATGGGTTTAATATTTAAAAATTTTAGTATTAAACCTAGTATATTCTTAAAATTATGGGTTCATCTATACTATTTGTTACAATTTTAGAAGATTTTTACACATAAATTTATGCTCTGCATTGAAAGTTACGGGTTCAATTGAACCCATTACTTACGTCCTACATACGCTCCTGAATATAGTCGTCCCTTAAAGCAGGCAATATATATATAATTTTTGTATATATGATATACATATGACATACATATTTTATACATAATCAATATATATTTTTTATATATATTTAATTAATGACTGTAATTA
Source organism: Nicotiana knightiana (assembly GCA_005239525.1). Lineage (NCBI taxonomy): Eukaryota > Viridiplantae > Streptophyta > Magnoliopsida > Solanales > Solanaceae > Nicotiana > Nicotiana knightiana. The sequence goes on from ML406516.1 coordinate 50,908, forward strand.
TTTTTAGCTGATCGACCAAATATATTAAAAGTGCTACTTTATTACCTCCTCCTTTACAATTTCTTTTTTTTTTTTTTGGTTTTTCACTTGGTGTCCGGTACCTGCATTGGAGCCCGATTATATTCGGATTCGCGCCGCGTAGGACCCCATTCGAGAGAAAGCGCTCCCTATCAAGGACTTTTTCATACCCAAAGCTCAAACGTGAGACCTCTGATTAAGGGAAGAATAGTCTCATCCACTGCACCACATACTTTGGTCTACTTTACAATTTTCGTCAGACAATTCATGTCAAATAAGTAGTGTGCTTTTTGGTCAGACTCATACCCTGTCACCGTGTAAGGGGCTATGTTACACAAAACAAGACACAAACTAACTTTTATTTTACTGGGCGTTTGGACAAAAGAATTGTAAGATTTCAAAAAAAAGTCAAGAAAATTTTCAAGTGAAAATGGTATTGTAAAATTAGAGTTGTGTTTGGACATGAATATTATTTTGGATTATTTTTGAAGTTTTTTGTGAGTGATTTGAGTGAAAATTTTGAAAATAGCTTTTTGGAGTTTTTAAAATTTTCGAAAAATTTCTCTTCAAGTGAAAGTTGAAAATTGTGTGGCCAAACACCGATTTCGAAAAAAAATGAAATTTTTTTGTATGTCCAAACAAAAAGACAGTATTAAAGGCTTGTAGCTACTTCCCATGAACAAAAAATATCATTTTGGTTTGATATATAAGAAAATATTAAATATTTTATAACTAACATAATCTTCATATAATTAATACAACGTAACATTGAAATTTGGTATTAAACTTTGTATACATTAATATAATGTCAACTTCGAGATGATCCTCCATTTCTTCTGCTCCATTCACATGCCAATCGTGTGAAATTCAGGTTCATGAACCTTATGGTGTATTTTGCATTGTAATCAAAGCTCTGCTACATCTGCTACTATTGGCTATATAGTGCTAAGACTGAGATATTCATGCTATTCAATGAGCTCCAAATACGAAGATGCGGATCTAGAATTTTAATTCTATGGGTTCAGGACAGGGGCGGAGTTAGAGTATGGCCGCCGGATTCATATAAACCCAGTACTTTCGTTGCGGAGTATGAATTTATGTATAAAATTCCATTAAAATTACAACAAATGGGTAGGTCCATAACTTTAATAGTTGAACCCGTAGAATCTAAATCCTGGACCCGCCTCTGGTACATGACTCAGATTCCAACCCCTGAAGCATCACCTTGTTTGAGTAATTTGGTTTATAGTTTAGTATTTTGAGCAATTTCAGTGGATTTTACATAGATAAAATCAAAGCATATATGGACAAATTATGGGTTCATGAACTTGAAGTTATTTTGCATTATAATCAAAGCTCTGCAACATCTGCTGTGGCTAGTGAAGATACTCATTATATTCAATGTGCTTCCAATGCACACCTTGATAATAGTATGGTGTTTCATGTTATCAGCTGTGTTTGTCATTGAGTATTAAAGGCATGTGGTAGTAACTATCCTTGCCATTGAGTATTAAAGGCATGTTATCGTACGCAACAAGCTCGAATACCCCTGGTTCTAGAAAGCACATGAGCCCGAACGTTATGTCGAATGTATAACCGAGACTACAACAGGTAAGTACCTGTACAGAGGAGACGTTGGCCGGTCATCCTAGAAAAGGTGGCAATGGTGTGAGGACTACTCAACGATCGAATATGCCGCAACCTAGGGATCACGACGCAACTCTTTGACTCTATAGGGGTTGGAGAGGGGGGCATAGCCGCATAGAATAATTTGATGCAAGTATGAATTAGTCGGGCCAATAAGTTTCGAATACCAAACGCCTAAAGCAAAAAGACAGTGTTAAAGGCTTGTAGCTACTTCCCATGAACAAAATGTCTAATATAATACATACAAGTGCAATACAAGTAACTATGCAGACAGCCTTACTCATCATAATGAACAGAAAGGCTAAGAAAATATCATAAATAAGATGGACATACTATCTGCATTACTCAAACAATTCAGTTGCATTATATCTCAGAAAATTACCCTTGTAATTTCTTGCTCTACAAACAATATTTCACCTAATGGACTCTATTATATGTTGTTACAAGAAGAAGAACGGTCTCGTTGTTGTTACTGCTTGGTGCTTTTGTCTTTTTCTTGTCTTTCGTGAGCCGATGGTATATCGAAAACAACCTCTCCTCTCTACCTTCAAGTGAGGGTAAGGACTGCGTACACACTATTCTTCTCAGATCCCACTCGTGGGAGTACACTGAATTTGTTGTTATTGTAGTTACAAGTGGAAGAAAACAAATTTTTTGATATCCAATCTTTCTTGATCTTCCTTTTATGTTGGAACCTGATCTCATGAGACCACAAAGAAACTGAATTTTTGGATTTATCTTCTAATATAAAAAAAGACTAAGCAAATAGTATTACATTAAACAGTAAACTGTGGTTCTATAAAGTACAACTATAGTTGCATTGTGTACAAGTTGGCCAACTGTGTTGTTTATTTGAATATTCATTTCCAATGATAAAGAAAGTGAAGAATGGCTCCTCAGTCTAAAGTTAACTAAATCTAATTGACCAAATATCTTTCAAATACATACAAGATTGCAGTATTAGGAGCATTCTTTTTACCCTTTTCTTCTCTTTGGACTCAGAGTGAAATCGTCATCGCTGCTATCAGATTTTAGTCGTTTCTTCGCCTTTATATCACCGTTCTTTGATACTTGCTGTTGCTTCTTTGAACTCTCAGCTTTGCTTATCAATGGCCGCGGAGGAGGAGATTTAATAGGAATCCCCATACGGATTTGCTTTTGCTTTCTCTGTTTTTTCTCGAATGCCTTCTTTGATCTCTCTGGTGACAACAGACCATGCTCCATCAACCTGCATGTACATGCCTTAGTCGTATTTCAACTCCATTAAGAAAATGGAAGGAAAAACAACAACAACAAACTCAGTGTATTTCCACATGTGGAGTCTGGGGAGGGTAGTGTGTACGCAGACCTTACCCCTACCTTTAAGAAGGCAGAGAGGCTGTTTCCGGTAGACTCTCGCTCAGGAAAGATAAATGGAGGAGGCAATGACAAGCACACTAATCAGAAAACCAAGCGAAAACACATGCTAAATTAAGCAGTAAAACAACCTATAGATTTATGTACCAAAAACATATTAAAAAAAAATCCTTATCCTTGAGAAAATATTGTATCCTGTAACTCCGATATGCCAAGGTCTGATAACAAATACATGATCAATGAACAAATCGTTTTTTTTTTCTGTGTGAAAACTCAAGGTCAGCTAAGAATTAATGGTGAGAATAGAGGCACACTGGTTATACAATCCCCCTTTGTTTCTTTACTCATGCTAACCTGGTTTTGTCAGAAATTTGTCAAACTTCTATGCATTTTTTTGAGACCACAATCACATATACAAATTTGACATAAATGCTATCACGATAATTACTTGCCAAGGAGATGCCCAATCACTTCTACTTTTCTTTTTACGGATAAGAAGACCTATGTTCAACATGATCCAAAGTAGAATAACAGTGGTTAATGGGCTGTAGGTTGACAAACAGAGAGAGAAAAGGATCTTAAAGGATGACAAATGCATTTCCACATTCACCATTTCATTCTAACCATGGCATCTTATCTTGGATGACCACCTACAGAGGTGGAGCCAAGATTTTGAGTTTGAGTTCTAGATTCTAGAAACGGCAATTTACTGGGTTTTGGATGAATTCTTTATACATCTTAAGTGAATTTTTTAACACAAATACAGGGTCTGAGCCAAAGCTATTGGGTTCTGCTGAACCTGTAAGTCAAAAGCTCGCTCCACCCCTGACCACCTAGACTACACTTATCTAATACTTAAACTTCAGGGGGCAAATTCAATATCATCCCTTTGCACGTGACTAACTCAAGTAATCCAACTCGCCAGCCATCAAATAGCTTACCAGATCGGCGCTCTGTAAATCATAGGATAGTTCTGGAATCTGGAGACTGAAGCAACAAGGGTCGTATGAAGAGTGCGCCGAGTGGTGTTGATGTATGAGCAACCGAGCACCTGACTTTTATGGGATGTTTGCAGCTAATTGCTAACAGAATCTAGCATATTGGAAAGATACTACCATCTTACTGAAGTCATTGGCCGTGTTATAGATATGATGAGATTTTCTTATAAAAGAGAACCAAGTAGAAGAGCTGATCATGAGAGCTACCAAGTCCTAGGATCAGGAATTTTATAATAAACTACACTGGAGATCCATAGAACACAGAATACTACACATTAAGGACCTAGTTACATTAAGGGAATAACCAATTACAAGATGCTCTTACAAAGACAAGGACATAGTTGTTGATCCGTCCTGTGGTTAAGATGTCACAGTAAGCTTGGACCTAAAGATAGACTCAAGAAGTGGACTATCCGCATGTTGTATATGGATACTCTACTGAACGGTTCAAGGAGCATATGACATGTTCTTTGATCGATTCCTCGTGTAAGATCTGGTATGACTACCTTTACTATTGCCACAGAGTACTGCATGAATAAAGGATTCAAAAGTGCAATGCTTTATAAGGTTCTTATAAGGATTCAAATGTCCACTTTACTCGTTTAGTCTCTCAATTCATACAGGTATATGAGAGTCTCAGGAGCCAAAAAGAACACATGTTTGAGAATATGTAATGGCTATAATGCAAAAGATATTGTTGTCAATGCCGAGTAGAGCTAATACCAGTCATTTAGAAACACAAACAAACATCGAATCGGGCAGCATTTGAGGCTATATCAGATGCGAAGCCTCAAGTGCCTCATTTTAGTAAACAATACATGTTCCTTTCACTTAGCTTATTGGTCGATACAGAATCTTATGGTAATTATTTCTACCTTAAGATCATTTGTCTCAATGTACATTTATCCCTTTTTCACCAGAAAATATAAATCTTATCAGCTCATTGCTCTGCTTGCTAACTTGCCAAAAATCGTAGTTTACTTTCCAAGAAAAGCACCTAACAAGGTGCACAAATATGATGCACATCCCACAGTAGATGATGGTGGAAAATCGTATTAGACCCAATTGCACATATTAAATGGACCTTGACCTTATTTATTGAGGGGCAATATAAGAACCAACAACCATTTCTAGCTCGTAGCCTACGTTGCGTCCAAAATGTTGCCGCACCCGTGTCGGATCCTTTAAAAATGCACTATTTTGGAGGATCCTATACACACCAGGCAACATTTTCGAAGAGTCCGAGCAAAATAGCTCGTAGAACAATTTTCATTTCAAAAAAAGAAGAAGATACTCGACCTCCAGGGTTAAAACATTATAGTGAAATGAAATTAGTAACATGTGATTTTTGAGTATGTGTCATGAGATTTTAGGATATAACCTATGGATTGTCATTGAAGATCCTCATTGTTCTATTATTTTTACAGGGAACTATAAGCACATAGCTTTACTGTGATAGCACGCTTCTATTCATGGCAAATGCTAAATATAATGCCAATGTCTTGTCTTGTGGCAGATAATGATGGAAGACCTTCACAATGCACGAACTAAATTTCCATGGATAATTTCAACAGAATGCTTCTGATAGGTATAAGTGAATGTATATCCAATTTAGAAGAAGTTATTAAGTCCCGTTCATCATACTTATTTACGTGTAAATAAGATTTTTCCTATCAATCAAATGGTAAGTTGGAAAAGAAGCATTCTTTGAGAGATTTTACTTAAAATTAAACATAACAGCAATGTTAAGATTTTAATGTTAAATCCACCAGTTAGATACACAACTCATGTGCAGTATAAGCTGAGGTTATTGTTTAAAAAGTCCGAGTTGATTAACACCCCGAGGTTCAGAATATTGTTTAAAAAGTCCGAGTTGATGTAACATCCCGACCCCTCATTTTGGCTATTAGTGTTCTAAACTGCATTTGAGCATGCTAATAAGTTTGTACAACTATTTATGACTTGTGTGGATGGTTGGATTTCGGCCCCCTCCCCCCAGGGTGGGGGTGTTGGAGACAGAAGATTCTTGTGTGGTACCAGAAAACGGTAATGCTGCAATGAAACAAAGAGAGAAATTTAAAAGCCAGGTGTAGCGCCATTGCGGTTGGTAGCCCGTGATCGCAGCAAAACATGGAAGGGTGTCCATGTCGCAGCAAAGTTGGATTCGGCCCAGGAAGTCCAGTTATACTGCGATCATGGCAAGGGCACTGCAGCAAAACCCCCGAGTATTTCACAACTTTTAGAGTTCTAACTCCATTTTTGAGACTACGGCTATATTGTGGTCCGGGCCCGGGTCAAACGGTCCCGGGCTCTAACGGGCCGGTCCCAAGCGGTCCTAGTGGGTGTAACCAGCCCATATGGGCCCGTGCTAAGTGGGTCGAGCCATTTCTTTTTTGAATTTTTTTTATCTAAGGCAATTTATTGTAAATTATATTATATAATTGTGACTTAAATCTTGTAATTCAAACTTAAACACAAAAAAATTGTAAAGAAATATTCAAGGGAATGCCTTATAATTTTTATTATTACGACATTAACAAAAAATGACAATATCTTTATTAGTCTTCCTCCCCGCAATAGAATGAGCACAACAAGGTGCTAATACCACTATTAAAAGGAAAAAAAAACTAATGAAGATGTGCCAAAATACAAGTTACATATTATCTCTTACAAATTTCAAAAATCCTTCAAGGTTCGGAGGAATTTCCGTTGGTGGTGGCGGAAAAGAAGCTTGTTCATCACCGCTTCCGGGCGAAGTAGCATCCTCCGCTAGCATTTCTTCGTAAGCTTCGTCTATCTCTGGTTGTGATTCAGCAAGTCCAAAGTTTCTTCATTCCGAACGGATCCAATCTCTGAAGAGTACTGGTTTTTCCAAGCACTCCCTCATAGACGCTCTATGATCACCGATTTGAAGTCTCGCTTGACTGAAAGCGCTCTCCGATGCCACTGTGGAAGCTTGAATACTTAAAATATCTCGTGCCATCCTTGAAAGAATCGGATAGTGCTTTTCTTTGTCCTTCCACCGTTCCAAAACATTAAAGGAGCCGTCGGGATTCTCTGATTCAAGTCCCTGTGACAAATAAGTGCTTTTAGTCCCGTAGTTCTTTTAGATGATTGCGAACTAGACGAAGTAGGAGTTGGAATATTTGGTCTAGCATGATCTAAGGCAAGTTGATAAGCATTATAAATTGTTTGAGCATTTATTTTAATTGAGGCTTTTGCATCTCCAAGTGTAGACATTTCCTCATCTGAAAGTGCTAAAGCATTATAAATATTTGTATACCAAAAGTGAGGACCTCCTAATTTCATAGTAGGATTTAACATGGCAGCAACACCATAAATAGGAGGGATAGGGAAAAAATATTTTTTAAACTTTTCTCTAATAGAATGAATAGCAAGTTCATAAATTACCCCACTCTCTGAAAACTGAGTAGACAAATTTGCAAGTTCTGCAATATAAACTAAGGGTGTCAAACGGGCCGGGTTGACCCGTTTCCGGACCGGCCCAGACCGGTTGAAACCGGAATCGGACCGGCCCGGCCCGGTACGAAGGGGGCCGAGTGGGCTGGGTAGGAGGGGTTGGTCTGTTTATAATTTTTCTACCGGTTACCCGGACCGGTCCAACCCGGTCAAAATGAACAGTGCACTTACCGATTAAACCGGCCCGATTTTAACGGTTACATTTTTTTTTTTGTTTTTTAAATATTATTAGACGTATAAATGCAAGTTTAAACTTTAATTTGAAGTATTAAATGTAAACTTTAATTTGCAAGTTTGAAGTTTTGAACTTGCAAATTATAAGTAAATTCTTAATGATATATTCAAATATAAGAATTTTAAAGTCTTTGCATCCTTTATTCAAACACTATTTTTATAAGTTTATTTTTTTACGATAGTTATAACAAATACAAAAAAAATTTAAAAAATAATAATTTACTGTTAACCCGGCCCGGCCCAGTTTACCCGTAACCCTTACGGTTTAATTTTTACCCGGATGAACCCGAACCCGTTAAGCCTCAACCCGTAACCGGCCCGGTTCATAACCCGTGCGGTTCACATTTTCCCCTACCCAGCCCACCCGATTAACACCTTTAATATAAACTAAACAATTAGAAATAGTAGGATAATATTGCCCAGAAACTAACATTATTTTATCTCTAATGCAAAAATATCTACAAATATCTGCAACTGTATTAGTAATAAACTTCCATGTGTGACGTGAATTAATTATTCTATAAGCAATAATGCGCTTTTGCATTATTCATTCCTCATCAATCCAATGACTGGTAACAGTAAGATAATCACAGTGAGACCGTGAGCTCGGGACCGTTTAGCTCGGGACCGTCTTCCATTGGTGGGCAGTGATTATCTTACTATTATCAGTCATTGGATTGATGAGGAATGGATAATGCAAAAGCACATTATTGCTTATAGAATAATTAATTCACGTCACATAGGGAAGTTTATTGCTAACACAGTTGCAGATATTTGTAGATATTTTTGCATTAGAGATAACATAATGTCAGTTTCTGGGCAATATTATCCTACTATTTCTAACTGTTTAGTTTATATTGCAGAACTTGCAAATTTGTCTACTCAATTTTCAGAGGGTGGGGTAATTTATGAACTTGCTATTGGTTCTATGAGAGAAAAGTTTTAAAAGTATTTTTTCCCTATCCCCCCTATTTATGGTGTTGCTGCCATGTTAAATCCTACTATGAAATTAGGGAGGTCCTCACTTTTGGTATACAAATATTTATAATGCTTTATCACTTTCAGATGAGGAAATATCTACACTTGCAGATGCAAAAGCCTCAATTAAAATAAATGCTCAAACAATTTATAATGCTTATCAACTTGCCTTAGATCATGCTAGACCAAATGTTCTAACTCCTACTTCGTCTAGTTCGCAATCATCTAAAGAACTGCGGGACTAAAAACACTTAGTGCTTGGACGGGGTTCAGGGGTTCTCAAGGTGAAAATATTGGTGATAGTTCACAACTAAATGAGCTTCAAGTTTATTTGTCGCAGGGACTTGAATAAGAGAATCCCGACGGCTCCTTTAATGTTTTGGAATGGTGGAAGGACAAAGAAAAACACTATCCGGTTCTTTCAAGGATGACTCGAGATATTTTAAGTATTCAAGCTTCAACAGTGGCATCGGAAAGCGCTTTCAGTCAAGCGAGACTTCAAATTGGTGATCATAGAGCGTCTATGAGGGAGAGCTTGGAAAAATCAGTACTCTTCAGTGATTGGATCCGTTCGGAGCGAAGAAACTTTGAACTTGCTGAATCACAACCAGAGATAGATGAATCTTACGAAGAAATGCTAGCGGAACTTGCGGAGGATGTTGCTTCGCCCGGAAGCGGTGATGAACAAGCTTCTTTTCTGCCACCACCAACGGAAATTCCTCCGAACCTTGAAGGATTTATGAAATTTGTAAGAGATAATATGTAGACTAATATGTAACTTGTATTTTGGCACATCTTCATTAGTTTATTTTCCTTTTAATGGTGGTATTAACACTTTGTTGTGCTCATTCCATTGGGGGGAGGAAGACTAAGAAAGATATTGCCATTTTTTGTTAATGCGTTATTAATAAAATTTATAAGGCATTTCCTTGAATATTTGTGTTTACACTTGAATTACAANTTTAAATTTGAATTACAAGATTTAAGTCACAATTATATAATAAATTAACAATAAATTGCCTTAGATAAAAAAAATTTTAAAAAAAAATAGCCCGGCCCACTTAGTCCCGTGGGCCCGACCCACTTAGTCCCGTGGGCCCTGGCCCACTTAGTTTCGTGGGCCCTGCACACTTAGTCCGGGCCCATATGGGCCGGTTACACCCACTAGGACCGTTTAGCCCGGGGCCGCTTGGGACCGGCCCGCTAGAGTTCGGGACCGTTTGTCCCGGGCCATTTAGGCCCGGACCCAGATCACAATACAACCTTATTAAGGACCGGCCGACTGTGGGCTCTTATGACCGCTTGGGCCCGGACCATACGGGCCAGCCCGTTTAGCTCAAAAACGCATATGGGCTGGCGGGCCTGGGCCGGTCCCGGACCACAATGCAGCCTTATTTGAGATTTCGAGCTACGGATTTAAGGTGATTTTGGTATGGGATCATCCTATAGCATTGAAGTAAGGATTCTAATGTATAGGCTTTCTTATATTAAAATTACTGCAAATGCTAGTCTTCCTTGCCTTCAAAACAAACCTAGTTTGTACTCCGAGTCTTCTACGCGACCTTTCACTACCTCCCCAACAAAATGAGTAATGGCAAGATTCTGATATGAGAGGTAATTAATTGATTCCTATACAAGTGTAATGCATATAACTTATACACGTCAGGTCAATAGACAAGTTTTTGTTCCTTCTAAAAGTAAAAGATGCAGATATAATTGTCAAGAAAACTCACCAGAACTCTGCCATTTCACTTGAAGGTATCTGCTTTGACAATGATTCATAGAATAACCTCAACGGTTCTCGCTGTTGCAGAGAACATACAAAATCAAAAGAGTGGACAAGTCACTTCGGGTTTCCATCATAATGAAACATTTAACAGATCATGAAGAAAATAACGAGCAAATCAATCGATCTATCACCTCTTCAGGGACATCATACTTCTGGCCAGCCAAGGAATAAACTTTCTTCACTCGAGTTTTGGTTTGCGTTTTTGTGACAGTCTTGGATGAACTTGAGGTTGTCTTTCCTTTCACCTTTACTTGGACAACAAGGATTCAAAGAACTAATCAAGGCCATAAAAATCAAAGCAGAATAAGCTTCGGTCATCAACTTCTATAGAGCCTTAATGTCATGGTTATATTCTCAGATTATCAGTTTAAACACTTAAATCATGGTTCATTCACATAATAGCTTTCTTAAGTCACATATGTATTTAAATTTAACCCTATTCAGACAGCACACAATATCGTGTCAACATGAAAAACAAATCAACAAGAAACCTCACACGTCCAAATCACAATAATAAAGAAACCATACAACAACGAGAGGAGAATATCAAAATTTGAGGCATAAAAAGATGATCTTTAACCTCAAATTTTCAAGAATATCAAAATTTGAAGCATAAAAGAGGATCTTTTGAAAATGTTACCTCCGATCTATTACCAATATACAAATTAGTTACCAATATTAGAACTAAATGCATCTCAAATATATCAAAATTCATATTACTGATCATAACTAGTTTAGAATTGAAATTAGTTGATTAATTGTAAAAAAAAAAAAAAAAACAAGGATCTTTTGCAGATGTTACCTCAATATTAGAACTAAATGCATCTCAAATATATCAAAATTCATATTACTGATCATAACTAGTTTAGAATTGAAATTAGTTGATTAATTGTAAAAAAAAAAAAAAAAACAAGGATCTTTTGCAGATGGGTACCTCAAATTTTCAAGAATATCAAAACTTGAGGCATAAAAAAGATGGTCGTTTACCTCAATGTTTCAAGAATATCACTATTTGAACATAAAAAGATGATCTTTTGCAGATGTTACCTCAATATTAGAACTAAATGCATCTCAAATATAACAAAAAATCACATAGAACAATCATAATAATAATTTTTTTTTTTAAAAAAAAAAACAGGGATATTTTTGCAGATGGGTACGTCAAATTTTCAAGAATATCAATATTTGAGGCATAATGAGATGATCTTTTGCAGATGTTATTTGAATATTAGAACTAAATGCATCTCAAATATAACAAAAATTCACATAGAACATTCATATCAATTGATTGATTTAAAAAAAAAGAAAAAGGAAGGAACTTTTTGCAGATGGGTACCTCAGTTTTAACAGAAATGGCAGATTTACCCTTAGAATCAGCAGATTGCTTAGATGAGATCTGAATAACTTTTTTCTTGATAATAGATGAATCAAATTTGGGTTTTGAAGATGACCCAACTTGATTACTACTACTGGGTTTCACTTTTACAACACTAGATTTACTCTCTGTAGCCATATTTAGAGCATAAAAAGAAAAGCAAAATCTTGGTGTTGATCTGATATTGTCTCTTTATCTTTGCTGGTTTTTCTCAGTGGTTCATTGACATCAGGATTTGTTAACTGTAAATTCTTTGTGAGTAAAATTGCTAAAAATAGATTTAACAGTGAGATAAAGAAAGTGAAATGGGAAAGTGGTGATTTTGGTACGTAGGTTTTAACTGCTTTTAACCTCGTCAACCACGCCCAACTGTTACTTAAAAAAAATAAAATAAAATATAAAATGACGTCGACAGCAGGATTCGAACCTGCGCAGGCAAAGCCCAACAGATTTCGAGTCTGTCTCCTTAACCACTCGGACATATCGACAGGTTATTGATTTACTTTCACCTAATAATACTTAATTATTCTTTTATTTATGGATGTGAGGTTTTTCATATCAAACTAATTCTTGCTTTACATTATTTCTGGAGCAGAGTCAATTTATTGTATGTTAATTTTACGTATATATATATATATATAACTTAAAAATTATCGAGTAAAATATTACCGGATGACATCAATCTAGCCAATGTATATCCATCACTGGACTGGATAATACTTTAAAAATCGTCCATGTGTCTCAACGCATGTATACCATTTTCATTTTCACGATTTAGGTCGCTCACATTTCGTTCTTAATCACTATATTTTAGTAATTTACTTACAGTGAATTTGTCACTTAGGTCTGCGTACACACTATCCTCTTCCGACCTGGATTTTTTGTTGTTGTCGTTGTGTTCTAGCCGAGGGTCTATCGGAAACGGCCTCTGTCCTTCCGGGGTAGGGGTAGGGTTGCGTACATCACCCCACTTATGGAAAACTGCTGCGTTTGTTATGTTGTAAATTTTAGAAAGCAATAACAAAACAGTGACAATTTAACCTTCATTCACTAAATGTTTTGGTTCTTTTTCAACAGAACAAGATCTATATACCTGAACTTTTCACAAGCAAAAGACATAATACACTAGGAGGAGGACAGATTTTGGAAGTTGACAAGAACGAAACTGTGTTCGCACCATCAATTAAATTGGCTCGTTTCTGATTAGCTAGGCTGTTTCGTGTACATAGTCATCTTACAATTGAAAACAACCTCTCTGTCTCCACAAGGTAGGGGTAGGTTTGCGTACACACTACCCTGCCCAGACCCCACTATGTGGGATTATACTGGGTGTGTTGTTGTAGTTTTTATCTTACAATCAAGAAAACTCTCCTTAGCTCTTTAAAAGAACAGCCATAAAAATGAAACCTCTAGTACACAATCTAGTTCAAGAAAGCATTAAACACTACAGTCAATCTTGCTAAGCTAAGTAGCATCTTTGATATATCTATGCACAAGTCTAACAACTAATCTGCAAGCTGCTCAATGGGGTTGAATCCTCCATTGAACCATTTAGTTGTAAAAATCTTTAGTCGAAAGACTTGGCCGGGTACTTGCAACTCTACATTTGTGTAGATGACCATTATATCTTCTCACCAATCAGTTTACAACCTGGCTTACTGTGGTTTTCCACTTAATAGCCAGAAGTGTAAAGTGCGATGAACTCAGAAACTGTACAGAAATGTTCCCTTGTAACAGGAAAAGTGGGGAGGCAGCATTCCTGTAACCACCAGCTGACGGTCAAGATAAATTTTTTGCAGTAGATGCTCATAATCTTAACTATCTCTCCCTGCAATTGGAAAGAAAGAGAATGGTATAATACAGAAACCAAAATCAAGACACCATTGAGAAGTAAAACGGAACTGGATAAAACGTTATTTGTTTTTTCTTTCACGTTTATTTTCCTAGACAACGGTAGACATCTTTTAACTTCAAGAGAGGTCTTCCATCTCCCATTTTCAGGGAAAAAAAAAAAAAGGGGGGGGGGGGGGGGGGGGGGGTACACACACAAATGAATTTAGGTGCAATTTCTGTGCTGAGTCTCAATACATGATATCTAAAATATTAAAAAATGAGGTAAGTTTCCTAATACGTTTGCTCTGATGTTACTAAGGCTTAAGGGCATGGGTACTCTTGCGTCTACGTGCTGGAGAACAAGAATCTTTAGAAGACTTAATGTTTTTAGTATCCCTCGTTCTGAATTCATCTGGCGCCAATTGCTAGAGTAATGTACGGTTACAGGGGAAGATAATCTTATTTAGGAGGAAGTTTACTGGTTGATTGAGGTAACAAGGAGCAGTTTAATCTAGGTGATTAAATGTTACCCCTTTGTCTGCGCTTGAATACTATGTGGCAGGAAGGAATCACAGCATTCCAATGAAAAGGAAGCAGCAAAGGAGTTTCTCCTGTTCGATTAACTGGTAAAAGAAAGTTCTAGTAATGAACTACTTCTGCTATCTTGGGAATTGTGTCCAACAGAAGTTACTCTCACCATGAGTTGTGACATATATAGCTTAGCTTCAAAACAGTGATTGTATTCAGGGTGTGGACCTAACGTGTTAATCCCTCTCTAAGATTGCAATAAATATTTGTTTGCAAAAAAAGGAAGAGCGAAAATAATATAAGAGAAATATTTTCTCACCTGTAGAAGTGCAGTCCATCAATGTCGATACTGTCACACACTTGCAGTACTAGTCCTTGAATAATTCTTTACTGACCATTCATGACGGTGTGGATACAACAGCTCTGTATTAGATTGCCAAACCATGATTCTTGAGCAGTGCGTCGGAAAGCCTTCCATTTGGTTTTCATCTTCCACAACTTGTTCAATAAATGTGCTCACCTGTAATTGGAGTAATGCCCTCACTTGTTCATCTTTACAGTTACAAGGTGCTAGTAAGTAATCATGTTATTTGTGATGTATACGTGTCTCGACTAATATAAAAAAATGTTTGGACAGCCATTAGAGTTACAGTAGTAGTGGCAGAACTCACTTGGAAGCCACCTTTAACTATATCGAGCTGCCTAATGGGCTCTAGTGTTGGCCGATTCCACCTCTTTGGATCCCAAAGTACCGTACTATTGAATGCAAATCCTGATGTTTCAGCATAGAATCTCTGGAATTTTTTTGCCGTCCCATCTGTATGCCAACCTATAACCTGAGAGCCATTACAGATTGGACCCTGCAAGATAACTTTCCTATTATTTTCAGCTAGTCTTGCCACAACCCATGTCCCGAACCGGCTGCATACAACAATTCTCTATCAAGAAAGCTGATTGACAGAATGATGAAATCAGAAAATAAGTAGACCAAATTCATCAACTTTGTCAATGAGATCCAGTAAGCGCTAAAAATAAGAAATATAAGTGAGGGGGAAGGGAGTGTAGGGAAATGCAAATGGTAAATCCACCATAGGATGTATATTCGATAAATGTATAATTGTATGACGGCTCAGAGTCGATTAGGTGCATTTCTAATACTTTCTGTTTAGTGCTTGTCTTCATATATAGCAGCTCTTAACTGGCAGAGAATTCATGGCCAAGTTTCATTTTTGTTCTAGAAACCTTTATAATATAAAAAGGTGCAAAAGCGGGGAAGCTATAGAGCAGAGTAGTAAGTGAGCAACTACATGCTCTTTTACTTTATATATTTCATAAACAATAATCGTATAATTCCTCAACTTATATGATTGTTTGTGTGTATAGTAATTTTTTCTGCAGTTATATAAATATCACTACTATTTTTCATGTTGCGGCTATGTTCATCGAAACGTGAAATTCAGTTGTAACTATGACTCAATCCTAAACTACTAGGGGTCGGCTATACGAATCATCTGCATCCATCCCATTCCATTGCAGTTTCCCATCCAAGACTACATTGATCCTTGATTGTTAGTTCTTCTACGTACACAATCATCAACAGATCAACCACTCCTCAATCATCAAATTAGTTGGGGTCGGCTATATGAATCTTTTATTCCTGTTCTGCTCTAATGTATATAGTTTACTGTTTAGGACAAATGTGATATTAAGCTGCTGTTTGCTTTCTTGAACCTTCATTTCACTACTACACTTTTATGAGTTTAGCTTGAACCAAAACATATATATACAAAGGGCACAAGTGATATCACCGATTAGAGAATATGAGTCAAACTTGGTTTTGCTCTATTTATCTTTATTTCCTACTTATCCGGAACATTTAATTGCATTTTTGTCGTTTTTATTTCAGGATCGCCTTTCAGTGCAGAACTTCACTGAAACGGGTACGGATAATATGACTAGCACTTTATCCAAAAGATTGAACAATAATTTCCAACTTACTGTTTATCGTTTCTGATTATTTGGTGACGATGAACTACAAGTAGATTCATCTGACAAAGTAATCAATCTCATTATCATAAACAATGACTTCACATAAATAGACTTCAGTGGAATTTTCCAGTTGGAAACTGAGGAAAGCTTTAATAGTTGATAGAACTTACAGTTTGAAAGCTGTTCTCGACATTTCAGTTAAAATTCTTTCAAGAAGTCTTGAGAATTCATATCTAACATGCACATATGACAATAAATCTACCATGAAAGAAATTTAGATATACATGTCCTGATTATGACCAAATCCAGTTACCCCTCCCCCGTCACTCCCTTGCACCAACAAAAACAAAAGAACCATGTGCCATAATGAACCTATCCAGGCATATAGATCATATATTTAATATCTCAAGAGATGTATATTGTTTACCTCATTACCATTTTCTGACAAGTATTGTTTACCAAGTTATTATGCATTTAAACACGGATTCCTATTCCATCACTGCTAAATCAAATAATAACAACTTTACCACAATCAAACAAAAAGAGATTATGCAAACACCAACAGAACTGAGCAAGCTCAATGTTCTGTGACGACATAATATGCTGCAAGCATTGCTCAATATATCACAAGGTTGCTAACACATAGGCTAATCACCAATAAAAAGAAATAAAAGAAAGATAGCTAGCATACAAAGTTATAAGTAAAACGAATAAATAGACTACCTGATCTGCCTCATTTGTTCAAAGACGTCTATTGAGTATATGTTGGAATCATCTGCAAAGTAAACAACTCCGTCAAGACGGTGTGTTTCAATGTGGTTTAGTGCCACATTCCTTAGGTTCACACTTTTATCTTTTACTTCAGTTGAGTTTTTCTTGCTTATGAGATGCCTGTACATAACCCCAGTTCTCCTCAATATATCAGCTGTCTCCATTGACTGAGAGTCCATCTCCACGATTATCCACAACAAAGGAGGCGGGACTAATTTTAGCGTGTGGGCTAAACGGTTTAGATTGTAAGATTGAAATGACCGAGCTTCTGTTGGCGTCACAATGATCAGAAGTTTTCTGGACACCGTCAAATCTTGATCAAGCGATTGGTTATCAGACGCATTGACGGCAGTTTCTGCTTTCAAGTCACTGTATACTAAATTAGTCCTTGATGTAGATTTATCAAGGAAAGCCGAACTGTTTACAGTTGATGTCATATTTCTAGACACATCATCAAATAAGCGGCCATTTTCGTAAGGGTGGAACACCTCAAAGGAGAAAGCTTTATGTTTCGACATTATATTTGCTGACAAATTCAGAGAAACAAATGGAGTGAGGCCAATAAAAACTCCAAGAACAAAGCACATAAAAAATTGGAGAAGTGCTTTCCTCCAAATTTGGCCCTTTAACTTTGACCTCTCTAATGGCCTAGATGACCTTCGCGACAAAATACCAACTACAAATGTCCAAACTTTATAGAATGCATAATCCAATGAACCAAAATAAGAATGCAGCAACCCTGCAGCCGGTGTATAACTTTGATTACACGACGATGACTTGGACAATGGTGATGCAACAGAACATGCTTCCCCATTAACTCTATTCCCCTGGCGAGGTACTGGGGACAATGCTCTTCTAATTGAAGCCATTGATTTGCTTAAAATACCTTCACTCCAACTGGCAAGCAAAATTGAATTAATATGAACAACAACGACAACAACTACATCTCAGTCCCAAACAAGTCGCGGTCGGCTATATGAATCCTTACTGACCATGTTTCTCTATTTAAGCTAAACTCATGTCCTCTGTCATACCAAATAGTAATTCAATATGAACTTAACTTCTAAAAGAATACATAGCTAAAACTCATCTCAAAAAATCTGAAAATATCAGAACAGATAAATACTTCATGCCAGTTCATATGCTATATACCATCTTTTTCTCAAAAAACTATACAAGTTCAAACTACCTAAAAACTACAGCAAAATCAGTTCTTTTTGAGGATTTGCAGCAGAAATACAAACATTTGACTCATTTAACAACAAGAGTCAAGTGGATGATTACTCAACTAATTACAACTCAATTCCTAATCATTCCAAAGATTCTTGTAAGCAAATAGTGATATAAAATCAACCAATGACACTCTATATTAATGAAAAATCAAAACTTTTTCAACTAAATCATAAACAGAAATCAAGAAAACCAATACCCATTAGCCAAAAGTAGCAGGAATACCAGATTCCAACTTCAGATGACCAAATCTTGAGCTCAAATGAAAAGGGTCATTGCATTTCTGTTCAATATGAATTGGGTCTTTGATATTTTCTACTCAAGTGAATAAGAAACAATATAATTCTCACTTCAATTGGCTATGTAAAAACCTCTTTTTTAACAATTTACTAAGCCAAATGTTTCTCTTTTTTGGCACTTTTAAATCAAAGAGAGAGAGAAAGAGAAGAGCAAAAGGAAGAATCAATAACATGACAAAGATGCTGAGGCTAATTTTAAAATTATTATTGGATTATTAAATTCTACTATTTTTTTACCAATAAAGAACATAAAGGATAACAAAAGCAAAAATGTCCCACTAACTCAAAAGTACATTAGTACAATGTTTAGTGATCTCTATTTTCTAAACATTAAATTATTGTCTAATATTACCCCCACGGGTAGAAAACAATCTTATTTTAACTCTTACGATACAATAAAATTTAAGTAACAATCAAAACAATATCATATTTAAAGTAACAATACGATACAATACAACAGGTAACGACCACCCAAACAAGTTGTAATATGCGGATAATTTTGAATTATATTTAAAAGTTGAGTGGTAAATTTAAATATTTTTTCTTGAGGATTTGAACGTCATTTCATGTTAGAGTTTTCTTAAGGATAAGAACAAATATGAGACGAGTTGCTAACAATAAAAATATGAATAGACAGAAAGTGTAACGAAGAACAAAATTAAACAATTTCGAATAATATACTAAATTTACACTTTTTCTCCTTTTATGTGATATATTAGCAGTACAAACAGGAAAAATATTGAAATAATATACCATGACGAGTTTTAAATTTTTTGTAGTAAATAAATTTGAATTCGTTACAAATTTTAAAATTCATATAGAATAATGAAAGGGATAGAATACTTTATAACATGCTAAAGGTAATCATATGATTAAATTGGAAGAGAGATGTAATTTTTATTTTAGCAAGTACTATAGAATTTTGACAAACGTTAATTTTCGAGTTAAGTATCTTCTCTCTTTTTTTTTTCTTTTTTCTTTTTCTTTTCCATCTTCATTTTAAAATTTTCTATTTTTTTTTTGTTGGTATTGTGAGCTAATCATTGTGATTGGTAGCATGTATTGATAATTCGTAATGGGTTCAATGTTCTAGTTTATTTTAGTAAAGTATATAAAATCTATAGAACGAGAGATTCGGCAACATTCGCTGAGTAAAAAGAAACGTCCACTTTCTTTCATAAGAAAACTTCTTGTAAACTAAGATTAGTCTTAGAGTCTTATAGTTATGCATGTATCCCTTAAATTTTAGTAAAAAGAAATAAATTAATTAAACTTTTATAAAGACTGAACGTATATGTTTTTTGAGTGAAAAATGTAGGATTAATTGGAACTTAGAGAGCGACACATATATGAATTATATGAATAAGACAATTGAAACAATTACACTGTTTTCTTAATAATTAATTATTTTACTAGACAAAAATATGTCTTCAATTGAATCCTTTCTGTTTTTTCAAATATATATACATATATTTTACTAGTTGTAATTTCGTATTTTTAAGAAAACAACACCAAGTTGGTGCCCCCATGCCGATTTACCCGTACCCAATATTTATATTAAATCAGTAAAAACAAAATAAGTGTCTTTTATATGTATTTTTTACGAAACAGAATTTATATTATTACTTTATTTTTTACGATTAAGGTTACTTGCATTAGTTTGGTATAAACAACAGATGTTAATAAATGGCAAAAGGATCATTTTATGAGAGCTAGACAAATTACGTAAACTTTTAAAAGGAATGATTGGGGGTAATCTATTAAGATTTTGAAAAGCAAACTCTAAACATTGGTGGCATTAGGAATGAAAATCGAAAAAATAGAAAAATAGTTTCATGATTTTTTTAAAAAAAAATTTCCAACAAAAAAAATGGTGAAATTTTCATGCGGCGCCAGTTTGCGCTACCCATTGAATTTGTACTCACTTTTAAAAAAAAATTAATTGATACCCAATTTTTGGATAACTTCAAATACATACACTTTTTTCGTCTTCTTTTCTATTATTTTCTTCTCTTTTGTGTTTAGAGTTTCTTCTTCTTCTTAGTTGCAAATTTGGGTTATTAAATTTATTGTTGTTTTAGCAATTTGATTGAGATTTGTTCTTTATGATATTTGAAAGTTATGTTTCAAATTTGAGCTCATTTGGAGTAGATTTGAGCATTGAATCGTATATAATTAGATTGTTGGAATAAATTTTGTTTCAAAACTTAATATTTGAAATCTGAAGTTGCATCAATAGATTGAACTACTTGAGATTCGAATTTCTAAAGTTTCATTTGAAAGACAGAAGAACTTCAGATTTGATTTCTGAAGTTGCATTGAAGGGATTGAATTACTTCAAATTCGAATTTCCTGAAATTGTATTTAAAAGATAAAAAAAACTTCAAATTTGATTTCTGAAGTTGTATTGAAGAGATTGAACTACTTCAGATTCGAGCGGAGTACACGTTGTAAAACTTTGTACACTTTTTATCTTTTTTAAAAGATAAAAAAACTTCAAATTTGACTTCTGAAGTTGTATTGAATAGATTGAACTACTTCAGATTCGAGCGGAGTACACTTTGTAAAACTTTGTATAATACGAGTATAACTTTAATGAGGGAGAAATTAAAAACTAGTTAGATTTACAAGCGGTCATTCAAAAATAGCCACAATTTCAAAAGTAACCTAAATTTAGATAAGTCTGATCGAAAATACTGTTCAAAATTCGGAAAATACTCCAGCATAATATACTGAAATTCCAGCATAAGTATATTGGAACCTCAGTATATTATACTGGAGTTTCAGTATAATATATTATGCTGGAAGTTTATACACAAGTGCTCCAATCTCCAGTATATTATGCTGGAAGTTCATACACAAGTGCTCCAATCTCCAGTATATTATGCTGGAACTTTTCGCTTGTTGGAGTTCCAGCATAATATGCTGGAAGTTCATACACAGGTGCTCCGATCTCTAGTATATTATGCTGGAACCAGGGGAGGATCCACCCTTATGGGCGGAGGTGGTATGGCACCCGCTCGGTCGGTAAAATTATCGTATATTTATGTGTAAAAAATTTAAACTATGTTAAATATATGATCCTACCACCTCCATTCGCAAACTAGACAAAGGTGCCATGACTAGTAGACCTTTTTGAAAGCTTTTCTCGTGTGTAAAATTCAAGTTGGAATTTATCTTGAACCTTGTTTGACTTTCCCTTTTCCTTGTGCTTTTTATTTCTTTTCTCCCAATCATTTTCCTTTTTGGCTACCTCCCAATTTCCTATTTGTCTATTCTATTACTTTATCTATGATATTTAGTAAGAACACTCAAACAAGAGCCTCCAAAATTTAAAAATTTCATAATATAAGCATTTCTCTTAATCTCAAATCTTTTAGTTTTCTTCTTTCAAAATAAAAAAAACTTGGGTCTTGATTTAGATTGGGATCAAAATTAATTTATAATTTCTTTTTTATATAACATAAAAATTTATGTTATTTTATGATTGGTAAATACAATTTAAATCTCTTTAGAAATAAATTATGATGAATATTTTGCAAGCAATAGATTTATGATTTTAAGTTTTGAGATCTTGTAGTTTATCTAATTTCGCATTTACTTATGAGGTATAATTTATCTATTAAAGATATTTTTTTTCTTATTCTGATCGGTGGAGTTCCCTTATTAAAGATTTTATTTTACTTGTGCAAATTTATTTTTAGCATACAAAAAAATATAGTTCCCTATTGAAAATATTGATTTTACTTATATTAATAATAAAAGTGTGATTCCTTCTTTAAAATATTAATTACATTTGATTCTTAATGTGTGAGATGTATTTTTCATACGACAACAATAACATATATACCCAATGAAATTCCATAAGTAGGGTCTGAAAAATTGATGTAATTTTTATATTTACAAATAAAGTGCTTATTATATTGTCAAAATAAACTAAAAAATGAACCGGACAATCATTCCGAACAAACTATATATTAGTAGTTATTATAAGGTGTACATTAAAGAAAATTTTGTCACCCGCCACCTTTAAATCCTAGATCCGCCTCTGGATAGAACTTCCCATGTTGCAGCAAAATAACAGTTATTTTTCAATAATTTTGTAAATGCTATCTATTTTTTGAATGACCAGTCCAAAACTGACTAGCCCGTGCTATTTTTACCTTTAATGATAGCCCCAAAAATGGATATATATGAAAAAGGCCCAAAAAATGTCATTCCAAACACAATGTGTAGATAAGGAAACAAAAGTAAATAAGGAATATTCTAGATTTGTATATTTTCTATGTTATTTAGGAGTAGGTTACAATTAATTAATTGTATGGGTTTAGGAAAACTTAGCCAATTAGGTTTAGGTTTCCTAGTCCATTAGGTTTAGGTTTCCCAATTAGTTTAGGTTTTGTCTTATTTATTTGCCTATAAATACTTGTGGAATCAATGAGAAGGGATGAGAGATTTCACCCCAAAACTTGCCTTGTCTTGTTCTTCATTATTTCTTAGCATTCTATCATGGTATCAGAGCCAAATCTCGATCCATCGAGTTAGGAGCTTGGAGAATTTTGTGAGACTCTCCATTGTTGAAAAGTGAATTAACCAAAGTATTTGGTGTTGCCAGTTAAGCGATTTTACAAAAGATGATGACTACGTGTGAAATCGATTATCTTGGTAACTGCGGTCTTGTGAAGAATANAGCCGATTGATCTACTTGTGTTTTACTCGTCCTGATTTGTCTTACAGTGTTAATGTCTTGTCGCAATTTATGCAACAACCGCGAGCAGACCACTGGGATGCTGCTTTAAGAGTGGTCCGGTACCTCAAGGGAAGCCCGGGCCAAGGTATTGTTCTTTCTTCGACTTCGGATCTTAAGTTGTACGGATGGTGTGATTCTGATTGGGCTGGTTGTCCGTTAACTCGACGATCACTCACCGGATGGTATATCTCAATAGGAGACTCACCGGTCTCATGGAGAACGAAAAAGCAAAATGTTGTTTCTCGATCATCGGCTGAAGCTGAATATCGGTCTATGGCTATGACTATTTGTGAATTAAAATGGCTTCGGAGTATTCTATCAAGTCTGGGCATCCAACACCATTCTCCCATTCGTCTTTCTTGTGATAGTCAATCTGCACTACATATCCTCCGCAATCCAGTCTTCCATGAAAGAACAAAACATATTGAGATAGACTGTCATTTTATTCGAGATGAATTTGTCGGAGGCACCATCCGCCCGATTTTTGTTCGTACGACTGCACAACTTGCCGACATCTTTACGAAAGCTTTGGGCAAATCACAATTTGAGCTCTTACTTGACAAGTTGGGCATTCGTAATCTTCATGCTCCAACTTGAGGGGGGTGATAAGGAAACAAAAGTAAATAAGGAATATTCTAGATTTGTATATTTCCTGTGTTATTTAGGAGTATGTTACAATTAATTAATTGTATGGGTTTAGGAAAACTTAGCCAATTAG
>ML406524.1:0-62002 GCA_005239525.1 Nicotiana knightiana
TAAATTATCATAATTACTCGAGAGAGATTTATGGTAGATAGAGAGTTCATGATTGATAGAGAAACTTATTTAAGCTATAAGAAATATCGGAGAAAGAATTCACCAACGGGGGAAACCATAACCTTAGACCTTTAATATTATTGTTTACATTAAATTTGTAGATTAATTACTAGTTGATTATTTTGTGAGTAGAATTAGTTAAACAACACAACTTGATATTCAAAATANTTGCAACGCCCGTTTAGTCTTTATAGAAGACATAGTCGAGCGTGATCAATGTGAAGGCAATTAAGCAACAAAATATATATATGAGGCACATAATTCCGCGTAATTTCGAAAAAATGAGTGAATAAGTAGTTTCTCCTTCATTTTCCCCAAATATTTGTCAAGCCCTTATCCACGAAGTTATTTAACAATCTATATCCTTAAATAATTTAACAATTTAACTCACAAGGGGTATGTCATATGTATATATGCCGAGGGTCGTTCGGCCCGAACCAAAAATAAAAATAAACTGTGCATTGCCGAGGATTGCACGGCCCGTCCCATAAGTGCATTATTACAAATTAATCATAAAGCTTCCCCCCCTCGCGAATCATACCTACGACTCGGGTGCTGACATGTTTATACATAATTAATATAAAGCTCCTCTCGATCGCGAATCATACCTGCGACTCGAGTGCTGACTCCTATATATAATTAACATAAAGCTTCCCTCGATCGCGAATCATACCTTCGACTTGAGTGCTAACTCTTATATATAATTAACATAAAGCTTCCCTCGATCGCGAATCATACCTGCCACTCGAGTGTTGACTCTTATATATAATTAACATAAAGCTTCCCTCGATCGCGAATCATACGTGCGACTCGAGTGCTGACTCTTATATATATTTAAAACACACACACACACACACACACATATATATATATATCGAGTTTATCAACAAGCTCAGTAGAGGCTATACTTGTAACAAGGATTAATTCACTAGAAATTCAGAGGCAACTCTCTACCATTTGAATACTAGATCAAAGATAATAAGCACGCTGGTTCAAAGATAATAAGCAACTCAAAGTTTGGCTAAAACTACCCGACATGATATAATTGTCGCTACGTAGCCCCCAAAACAATTACACACCGCACGTAGAACACCTATGGGGTCAATTCCCATCTTACAAGGTTAGAAAGGAGAATCACCTCGCTGCGAAGATTCATACCCAGCTTCTAAGCCTCTATGTCGACTTCAATGGATGTGCAACGCCCCCAAACTATCCAATAACGATAAACCAATGAAAATATACTCAAATATTTGTTAAAAGTTCAGATTATATAAACTCCCATCTCCGCTCAAGGAATTGACCAAAATTCCCTCGGGCCCACGTGCCCGGATTCTGAAATTTCTTGAAGATAAATTCTACCATAACTTTACTAACTCAAATATACAATTTGTTACAATTTTCATGCTCAAATTCATGGTAAAAGTCAAAAATTACAAGTTCTATGTCTTCCCCAAAAATTCCAAATTTATACAAATTTCCATGTCTAAATCCATGTAACATCACATATTTAACTAAAAAATAGGAAGAAATCACTTACCTTGTGTTGCTTGGTGAAAATCCCTTCTTGAGCTCTCCAAAATCATCCAAGCCAAATGAAAGAAATGGGCCAAAATTCGTGTTTAAAATAATCTGCCCAGGCTTCATCGAGTTGTACCTTGCGCTTGTGCTGTGCAGGTTGTACTTCCTATTACAATTTTCTCTTGTTGAACATATTCTGTTAAAACACCCATAACTCTTTGTAGAAAAATCCAAATAACAAACGGTTTGAATATTTAGAAACTAGACTCGAATTTTTTATTTGATATGTTTTACACCATATAACTCATTATATACTCCGAGATATGAGCTTCTAAAGTCGGCTCCATGCATCAGAAAATTCTGGCGAAACTGCTCTGACGGGCATCTTCAATCGGTCATAACTTTTTGTACAAAACCCCAAATGAGAAATGGTTTAATGTTATGAAAACTAAACTTCAAGATCTACAACTTTCATGTGTTGCAAATTTTCAGATTCCTTATATATTCCTATATATACGATTTCAAAGTTAGCTCTTCGATGCATAAATTGCTGTCCCAAAACAGATTTGCTACAGAATTTTCAGCAGATATTTTGGTCCGTAATCCATTCCGTTAACCTTCCGAAATCAACCCGAGGACCTCGGGACCTTAACCAATTATACCAACATGTCCCAAAATATGATACGAACTCGCTCGAGGCCACAAATAACATCAGACAACGTCGAAATCATGAATCACACTCCAATTCAAGCTTTATGAACTTTGAAATTTCAAACTTCTACATCCGATGCCGAAACCTATCAAATCACACCTGATTGACCTTAAATTTGCACACAATTCATATCAGACATTACAGACCTGCTCCAACTTCCGGAATCGTATTCTGACTACGATATATCCCACTTCCGTTCGGATTTCTCAAAAACCATAAAATATCTATCTTTAGCCAAATGACCCCAAAATGGCCTACAGACATCCAAATTCACTTCCGAACGCGCCCCCAACTCTAGAATCACCATACAGAGCTACTCCAAAAAGCAGAATCCCAAACAGACATCAGCCTCACTGAAATGCACTTCAACCCCAAATTCATGAAATCCTTCTAAAATGCTAACTTCCACAATATACGCCGGAACGCTCCCGGGTTATCCAAACCCCGAGCCGGACATACACCCAAGTCTGAAATCATCATAGGAACCCGCTGAAACCTTCAAATCCTAATTCGAATGTCGTTTACTCAAAATTCCAATCTTAGTTGATTTCTCAAAATTAAGGCTCCTAAAATGAGAAATTTTCTTCCAAATCAATTCTAAACTTCCTAAAATTCAATTCCGACCATGCCCACGGGTCATAATACTTGAAGCAAAGCTGCTCACGACTTTAACTGACTAACGCGCTAGAGCTCAAAACGACCGATCGGGTCTTTACATTCTCATTCACTTAAACCGACGTTTGTCCTCGAATGTGCTAAGAACTGCTTTGGAGTTACCTGAAACCACTGTTTAACTTCTCGAGCACCTGCCCGTGCTATCAAAACCTATTCGAGCACAATAGCCTGATCAAATCTGGAGATTTCTTCTTTATCCATATAATAAGCTCAGAATTCATTCAAACAGCTGAAATTTTCTCTAGCCAGACCTAGCTCAAACATATATAAACACCGCATCAACTAGGACACGATGTACCAGACCGTAACTGCATACCCTTGCTGAATCGACACCATGCACCGCATAACTCATCATCTGACCACAATGACGCTCCCCGAACCTTAATAGCCAAGGTCCACGAATCTGATGCTCCCAATGCACCTCATAACAAATATACAGACACCCTGCTATAATGCTGACTATACCACCACAACGGAGGAAATGCACAAAATTTCACACTCAACTGCAGAGTTAACAAATCCTTGAATGCCTGATCTTGACTAGAATCATCACTTCATTATGAACCTGAATAATGGTATTTGTTCTTTAATATACACTTCACATAACCTTATCATATTGATCCTTGTTCTGAAAATCTCGTCTCACCCAGTATGAACTGCTCAAACAACAATTCACCCCAAACATGGCCAACAGCTTCATCTGATACCACATCGCGCCAATAGACCGTAACTCGAACATGATAATAAGAAACGACTCGGGACGGAACTATTTATCTCACGCAACTAATATGGATTCTTACCAGAAGATAGGAAGTAAAACACAAGAAAATAACTACATATTAGCCGTTCTCATCATCACACTGTTGCGGCGTGCAACCCGATCCAAATAACATACCCGTGGCGGCGTGCCACCCGATCCTATCATAAAACTCACATAAGGAAATATACACGGAGTTGAATATCTCACTATTAACAATTACTGAATATCAATCACAAGCACGCTAAGTGCATAATACCGTCCTAGGGAGACTGATAAAGTCGTAGGCTACACAACTCAAGTACAACTGAGGTGCGATATATATATATATATATATACACTCTGGATTTCAAGAGCTATCCTGCTCACATAACATCCCCTCTACGCGGGACCTCAACACATAAGAAATTATCAAAGTTGTTTCACAACTCACACAGCACAATCACATTAACACATGAATTCGACTAAGATGGAACAACACCCGCTGTTCTATTACCTTTCCATGAAAAGCGCTCTACTGAAAGGAACACGCTAGCTCATACGGAGCCCATAGTCATATTTAAATCCATCCACAAACATCGATCTACCTTGCTCGCACCAACTAAGCAAATAGCTTTTGCCTGGGTCCATATTAACCCGCCTTCTCTCCTAATACATGAGAACAACCATCTTCAACGGGACTAACACCCCATAATCCATAATCAACTGAACCGAACGCCCTACAGGCGTAAATTCTCAAGTAAGCAATATTGCACTCCTTTATACTTAGTCCAAATCTGAAATCCATCAAGTGACTACATGTCACACTTTATACAATCTTCTCGCGGTCATGCTTCCACGACCTTCCACAGAAGGCAACAAGTCTGCCTATCCATAATACCAATCACACTAAGGCCGCAAAACACATCAATAACCCATGACCAGGGTACAAAGCCTATTTCACCGAATATCAATCTAAGGTGACGCTGAAGATAACACCAGCTTACTCTTAACTTTCAGATGACTTTGTCTTGCTCTTCCGAGCTCATGACATCCTTGTAACATCGGACCTAAATCTCGATTCTTACTCCCAGTTACATACTGCTACCCGCACCAACATACCAACATGAGGTAGCGCAAGAATTCCATCATAACTTCCGAACCATCAATAGGGTTATTATTTCATCATATAGAAACTGTTTACTTGACTCAATCCAAGAGTACCATCTCAACACATGAGTGAATTTCCATTATCAACCAATCATGCAAATCTTTAAGTCGTAGTCTAAACCACCATAACCCTTCCGGGGTCCGCCTACACCTGACAGGCCATAGCACTCAAATGCTCCCACATGAGATCCGTTACAACGGCCGACAAGCCCCGCACACACCGGCACAAACCACATGCATAACTAAATCACATCAAAGGAAACGATCACTGCAGCAATGTGCCATTTCAACCATGGCTAATAAATCTATCTTCTTTTAATAATATTCAATTGCCTCAGGAATAATTACAACTTCCTTCAACTCATAGCAAACTCAATCCTCACTCATCCCGAGTGACCTTGATACACGAGACTATGCTGCCAAAATCCTGCAACCCATCCCATACCCTTCTAATAATCCTTCTACAATCCGGAGTTTATTTCTCTCACTCCTCTGATATTATCCTGCATGCTGAAACATATCATAGGACATTCCAACCATCCCCTTTTTTCTCAGAGATTACTCTGTAAAAGCTCGATTCTTGATCATACTGCTGCCTGAAATCCTTAAACACCATATTCTTAACTTTTGAACTCACTAGGACCGCTATTGAGAGTCACCCACTCCGACTAGCCGCGAATACATTCAACTCCAAGGCTCTTCTAGCACATGAACACCCCTTTCAACGAAACACGTGATTGAGTCACTGTCTTTACAACTCGCCCATGCCTTAAGCATAAATCCTGAATCTTCCAAAGCCTAACCCTAGCCCGACAGGCCCTACTTTTGCACATATTCATCAAATCCCACGCACAATCGCCACTTTACTCCCTTCCCTTACCTAAAATAACTTGCCAACACGCCAAAAATCCGCAACCCTATGCGAAGACAACCCTACGACCCAACTGCAGATGGTGGGACTCCCCCACTTTGCGACTGCTCGACATCCACTTCTTACACCTGGCCTCTTAGAAATTGAACCACCGCCTAGCCTTACTTCAGGACCGTTCTCCATAGCTCTCAAACCAGCAGATCACCACGACTTCACGGTCTCCGGAGATTATCTTTCACTAGCTGCCTTCATTAACAACACTAATCCGATATTGAACTACCGCACCTCACGATCCCGGCCAACCGCATTCTTCAACACTTCTTCTCGATACTCTGACCCCACACAACCGAGGAAACCATAGCCCCAACAAATTAACACATCCCATTTGGTAAATGACGACGATTACACGTCACAGGTGCATATCCCATCTCACTTGAAGATACCAAGTCTTACTACCTTATCAACCCCAGCCGGACCATTCATAACCCAAATGCACTTCCTCTGCCGGCACAAAAACACTGAAATCTCGAAATCATATTCTGAGGAGACCTCCCTTCAACCCATTAACTACCATCAACATACGGGAAAGCATTCTTTCATCATATCGACACCGCACGATAATCAATTGCAAACATCATCATTACCCGAGCACAACCTTAAGGCTCCCACAAACACAACTACTAAGCTGAAATAACATATTACCCTTTTGTAGGGCCATAACAACAGCCACGACCAATTACACATGGAAGCATCTCGGATTACATTCGTAGCACCATTTCCATTCTTCAAATGAATGATCCATAGCAAGTGCTGGCGACGCGTAAGATTGAGTAGGAATGAACATAGACATAAGCCTCAAAGGAATCATCTCGCACGATGAAGAATCAAGAACGGAGGAACTCCTAACAGCCCTGTAGTCGATCGAAGATAAGTACAGATGTCTCCATATCGATCCGCAAGACTCTACTAGACTTGCTCAGGACTCGTGAGACCTACGGGAACCTAGCGCTCTGATACCATGTTGTCACGACCCAAAATCCTTAAGGTCGTGATAGCGTATGACATCCATGCCAGGCAAGCCAACTCATCCATTAATTGAAAAAACTTTCCGATTTTAAAACATTTATGGAAAAACATTTCTTTTTCCTAAATTACATATTAATTAAATAAAAGTTTGTTAATTAAAAACAATGGTTTAAGGATTTCATTTAAGCAATTATATGCCAACACATATCCCAGAACCCGGTGTCACAAGTGCATGAGCAATTTCTAAGAATTTATACAATCATTACAAAGCCTGTCCGAAATACAACTGGACAAGGAAATTTAAAATGAAGTAAATACAACATGAAGGTGAATCTGTCAGCTGCGGATCGCCTCTGGATGATGCAGCTCGCCTAAGTCTCTGAATCCTCCACATTTCTATGTAAATGGGACAGAATATGATGAAAACGGTAGGCATGTGAAGGCTGTTAAGCAAAAAAATATATATATGAGGCACAGAATTCTGACCTCGATCGCGAATCATACCTGCAACTCGAGTGCTGACTCCTATATATAATTAACATAAAGCTTCCCTCGATCGCGAATCATACATGCGACTCTAGTGCTGACTCTTGTATATAATTAACATAAAGCTTCCCTCGATCGCGAATCATACATGCAACTCGAGTGTTGACTCTTATATATAATTAACATAAAGCTTCCCTCGATCGCGAATCATACCTGCGACTCGAGTGCTGACTCTTATATATAATTAACATATATATATATCGGATTTATCAAAAAGCTCAATAGAGACTATACATGCAACAAAGATTAATTCACTGGAAATTTAGAGGCAACTCTCCACCATTTGCATACTAGTTCAAAGATAATAAGCATACTGGTTCAAAGATAATAAGCAACTCAAAGTTTGGCTAAAGATACAAATAAGGCACGTAATGGCATGCTCGTGAGTCGTAAAACTACATGACATGATATAATAGTCGCTACGTACGGACTCTCGTCACATTGTATGCACGTAGCCCCCAAAACAATTACACACCGGACGTAGAACACCTATGAGGACAATTCCCTCTTACAAGGTTAGAAAGGAGACTCACCTCGCTGCGAAGATTCATACCCGGCTTCCAAGCCTCTATGTCGACT
Source organism: Nicotiana knightiana (assembly GCA_005239525.1). NCBI lineage: Eukaryota > Viridiplantae > Streptophyta > Magnoliopsida > Solanales > Solanaceae > Nicotiana > Nicotiana knightiana. Next base: position 7,894 of record ML406524.1, read on the forward strand.
TCAATGGATGTGCAACGCCCTCAAACTATCCAATAACGATAAACCAATGAGAATATACTCAAATATTTGTTAAAAATTCAGATTATATAAACTCCCATCTCCGCTCAAGGAATTGACCAAAATGCCCTCAGACCCACGTGCCCGGATTCCGAAATTTCTCGAAAATAAATTCTACCCATAACTTTACTACCTCAAATATACAATGTGTTAAAATTTTCATGCTCAAATTCATGGTAAAAGTAAATAATTCCAAGTTCTAGGTCTTCCCCAAAAATTCCAAATATATACAAATTTTCCATGTCTAAATCCATGTAAGATCACATATTTAACTCAAAAATAGGAAGAAATCACTTACCTTGTGTTGCTTGGTGAAAATCCTTGCTTGAGCTCTCCAAAATCATCCAAGCCAAATGAAAGAAATGAATGAAATGGGCCAAAATTCGTGTTTAAAACAATCTGCCAATGCTTCATCGAGTTGTACCTTGCGCTTGTGCTGTGCATGTTGTACATTCTATTACAATTTTCCTTTGTTGAACACCTTTTGTTTAAACACCCATAACTCCTTTTAGAAATATCCAAATAACAAACTGTCTGGATGTGTAGAAACTATACTAAAAGTTCTTTAATTTGATAGGTTGTACACCATATAACTCTTTATATATTATGAGATATAAGCTTCTAAAGCAGGCTCCATGCATCAGAAAATTCTGGCGAAACTGCTCCACCAGCCATCTTCAATCGGTCATAACTTTTTGCACAAAACCCCAAATGAGAAATGGTTTAATGTTATGAAAACTAGACTTCAAGATATACAGTTTTCATGTTTTGAAAATATTTATATTCCTTATAGATTCCTATATATACACTTCCAAAGTAAGCTCTTCGATGCATAAATTGTTGTCCCAAAATAGATTTGCTGCAGAATTTTCAGCGGCTATTTTTGTCCGAAATCTATTCCGTTAACCTTCTGAAATCAACCCGAGTCCCTCGGGACCTTAACCAATTATACCAACATGATACGAACTCGATCGAAGCCTCAAATCACATCAAATAACGTTGAAATAATTAATCGCACTCCAATTCAAGGTTTATGAACTTTGAAATTTCAAACTTTTATATCCGATGCCGAAACCTATCAAATCACGCCCGATTTTAACCTCAAATTTTGCACACAAGTCATATCCAACATTACGGACCTGCTCCAACTTCCGGAATTGGATTTTGACCACGATGTCAAAATTCCCACTTCCGATCGGATTTCTCAAAAACCTTCAAATTTCTATATTTAGCCAAATGACCCCAAAATGGCCTATTGACATCCAAATTCACTTCCGATCGCTCTCCCAACTACGGAATCACCATACGGAGCTACTCCCAGACTCAGAATCCCAAACAAACATCAACTTCACTGAAATGCACTTCAAGCCCAAATTCATGAAGTCCTTCTAAAATGCTAACTTCCACAATATACGCTGAAACGCTCCCGGGTTATCCAAACCCCGAGCCAGAAATATACCCAAGTCCGAAATCATCATACGAACCTGCTGCAACATTCAAATCCTGATTCGGAAGTCGTTTACTCAAAATTGTAATCTTAGTTGATTTCTCCAACTTAAGGCTCCTAAAATGAGAAATTTTCTTCCAAATAAATTCTAAACTTCCTAAAATTCAATTCCGACCACGCCCACGGGTCATAATACCTGAAACGAAGCTGCTCACGACTTCAAACCACTGAACGACACGCTAGAGCTCAAAACGACCGGTCGGATTGTTGCATACCTGACCCAAACAAATCTGCATCCCATCCATAGATCTTAAATGTTCAATGGCCCATAATAGTTCCCTTTTTTCTTATTTTACCTGACCCCAAACCCTAATCCCATTTCCCAATTCACCAGCCACCTCTTTTCTCTCCTCTCCTCTCTCCCTCATTTGTGAAACCTAATCGCCTAACCTCAAAACTCTAGCCTAAACCTATGATGATATGGAGATCCTACATCTATCCTTTCCATTTTATGTTCTAACAATGATTCTTCCCCGTTTTCTTGACATTGTTCACTTGGTACTTATGTATATATGGAAGTCATTCATTAGGAGGATGGGTTGGCTCCGATTCTGGATGATTACAACATTCTTAACTAGATGGGCCCAAAACAAGGTTACATTGGTTCGGTGTAACGGTATTCTTTGCTAACTTAATTCCCTTGTCGAGCTAGGGTCTGCTCGATTTAACCCTAATATGATTTGGAATTGGGTTGTTATATATTTCCTTATTCTGTATTTGATTGATTATTTTCCCTTGTTGATTGGGTGAATTGAACACTATATCAACCCCCTCCTCGGATTTCTCTAGGACACACTTTGGTCACTACTATGTCCCTCATACTTGCTTTCATTTGTGCTTTATTTGTAAGAACTTTTATTTATTTAATTTTGCTTTTGGCCAGCTGAAAGCCATGATCACTCAAATCTTCATCAGTAATCTTCTCTGGCACAAGCACTACTCGGAGTCCTCGAGGCTCTTGTGAAGTCTGATGTTTCGAAGAGTTTGGGGTTTCTATTGCTTAGACTCTTTCAGTTGCAATCACTATAGAACTATTGCTGGATTTCTAATTCTCCTTTTAATTACTACTCTTGGCACTAGTTAGTACCCTTGAACTATGTACTTTAATTCCTTGCCCCCAGATGTTAAAACTTATTCTATATTAATTTCTTCTATTTGTGCCATGCTTCGCTGACCCTATATGTTACTACTGTGTTGAAATCATTTGTCTATTGAACTGTAAGAAGGTAGAAACTATTACTTAGAATCTTGGCCTCCTGCATGTTATGAGTTACAACCCCCATATCATTTTACATGTCACTTAAACCATTGTTGCAACCTATGTGATTAGTATAAAATTCTTTGAATCCATGTCTTTCATATTGCTAGTCATTTTGGTTTAAATACCTCTATATGTTACTCCTTGCCACATCTTAGCAATACTCTTCAATGTGAAGGATTGATTTGTATGTTCCCCTACTTTTTTTAAGTCAGTCCAAACCCATTTGTAAATACATGCAATTGAGTGATTTGCTAAGTGTTCTCTATAGAAATCATGTCGGTAGTACAAGTAATGAGTAAATAAATCATAGATTTACAAAGATTGCATGACAATAAGTTCAACATAGGTTTGAAATATACATAAAAAGAATTTTAGTCTAAAACTACCAAAGACAAGTAGTACCTATGACCGGTCAACAGGTACATTTTCAATGCTAGCTTCCGCCATACACAGTAGCATCAACTCCAAGATTCGAATTATCACGACCCAAAATCGATGGGCCGCGAAGGGCACCTGGTACCTTAGTACTATAGGTAAATGAGATGGAAAAGCTTCCGTGAGATAACTAGAATAAAACAAGAGGGAATACTCGAAATAGGATGACCCAACAAGTAATACAAACTTATACATATGACATACGGGCCGATAAGACCAAAATGATCACTCGTACACTGAACATGGGCTGACAAGGCCATACAATATTTCACGTACATGGCATATATCTACAAGCCATTAGGAGTATATAAATACCATAAAGGTTCGGACAGGGCCCTGTCATAGTAATCAATACATCTCCAAATTATAGTGACCAAATAAGCAACTTCGGAGAATATGGAGCGCACCAACACCTTCCGTTGAGCGATAACTTACTTGGAGGACTCTCAACCTGTCTATCGGGACCTACGGGCATGAAACACAACGTCCCCAAGGAAAAGGTACATCAGTACAAATAATGTACCGAGTATGTAAGGAATGGAAATGTCATGGCCCCAAATCCTAAGTCGGTCGTGACGGCGCCGCCTATCATGATACTAGGCTAGCCAATCTACCGCGAAATAACATAAACACTTTCCACTAAATTTAAAACTGTTCGATATTCCATAAAATTCTTCTGGTTTAACAACTTAAAGCAACAAAACAAATAAAGTAGTTTATACACTGCCCCAAAACCTGGAGTCAACCGTCATGAGCATCTATAAACAATACAACGTACTACTGTTTCCTTACTACAACCAGTTCTAGGAACTGATATCAAATAACAGGATAAGAAGGGAAAGAGGGCATGCTGCGGATGCCAAAAAGCTACCTCAAAATCCCAAACAAAACTCCAAAAGATTGTGAAAGAAGCTAGCGCTCAGACCCAGCACCTGAATCTGCACACAAGGTTCAAGGAGTAATGTGAGTACGCCAACTCAGTAGTAATGAGAGTAAATAATGTCTAAGTCTACGAAACAAGTAAAAATAGTCATCAATAAACAGTAAATGAAGCCTTTATTTTAGAAAACACATATACAATATCTTGTAACATTTACAAATCCCTTTCAGTAAAATATCTTTTGAAAATGTACCCTTTTTTACAAATTCCATATAAATCAAACTATTAAGCAAATAAAGTCGACAGAGCTCATAAACAGTCCTATATATGAAAAAATGTATCATAAACAGCCCATCGGGCGTATCATCACTCAGCATCAGTCACTCAGCATGCCTCACAATCACTCATTATTAGCCCCTCGCGCTACCTCACAGACGCTCATGCCTCCCTATCTCTCATCACTCTACACTTGGCACTCGGCACTCGCACTTAGTAGGTACCTGTGCTCACTAGGGGTGTATAGACTCCGAAGGGGCTCCTACAGCCCAATCGCTAATAGCAAGCCATCTTGTGGCATAATCACTGAGGCTCTCGGCCTTTCACATATCATGAATAGTACAACATGCTACATTGTGCAGTCCGATCCCATAATATCCTCACAACATAGGCATTCGAGCTCACTCAGTCAGAAATATCTCAAAGCCACTCGGGCTATCAAATAAATGGGGTATTCGACCCAAAATATCATTTTTATATCACAAAAGTAGTGTAAATGAGACTGAGTACCAAAATCAGTTAAGAAGGAAATGACTGAGTGTAAATCATAAGTCAACACAGTGACGAATAGCAGTAAAGAACCCCCAAGGGGTCAAACAAGGCCCCTAACATGGCGTACGACCCAAAATATAATCATAGTCTTGAAACATGAATATCGTATGAAGTAGAATCAAATATTTGCCTCGGGATGGACCAAGTCACAATCCCCCAACCGTTCGCGCCACACACTCGTCATCTAGTATGTACGCCATTCCAAACAGTGATAAAAATGTGAAGTCCGGGGTTTCATACCCTCAGGACAAGATTACAATTATTACTTACCTCAAACCGACCCGAAAACTACTCTGCAATGCTCTTGCCACTCGAATCGGCTCCTGATTGCTCCGAATCTGACCAAAACTAGATTAATATTATCAATATATGCTAGGGAGACGAACCCCATTACAAAATTATACAAATTAAGCACAAATCCCGAAATTGACCAAACCCGATCCCCGGGCCCATGTCTCAGAGTTTGATAAAAATTACAAAACTAGAATCCTTATCCTTCCACCGAGTCTGCCCATATAAAATACATCCAAATCCAACCACAAATGGCCCCTCAATTCCTCAACTTAAAGTCTCAATTTCCCAAGCCGTAAACCCCCAATTTTGTCACTAAGTTTCCCTAAACTTCACCCCTAATCAGTCAAATAACATAATAGAAATGAGTTTCACATCCAAAAATCTCACCTCCACGAAGTTCTCTTGATTTCCCTCTTCAAAACCCTCTCTCAAGCTCAAATCTGTATGAAAACATTGATGGAATAACCTAAATTTAGCAAAGGCTGGTATTTATAATCTCTGTCAAGTGAAACCGCACCTGCGGACCCGCACTTGCGGTCCCAGGTGCGCGTTTGAAGAATTCCACTAAAAATCCAACCTCGTACCTGCGGTCCATAAGCCTGAACATGCGACCAAAGGTTCCATATCTTGGGAAATAGCTTAGCCCCTCAAACTACGCATCAGCGGCTCCCCCTTGCGCATGTGTGAAAAACTAGAGAGCTTTATACCAGCAGTTCAAAATTACAAAAATCATGCCGACAACCATCCAAACTCATCCCGCGGCCCTCCGGACCTCAACCAAAAGTACCAACAAGTAATAAATGATTACCCGGACTTAGTCGAACCCTCGGAACACCCAAAATAACACCGAAACATCAAATCAACCCATGATTCAAGCCTAAGGGTTTTCAAACTTCCAAAAATCACCAACGATGCCGAAACTACCAAAAACACATCTAAATGACTTGAAAAATTGCACACACATCCAACATGACGCTGGGAACCTGTTCCAACTTTCGGAATTCCATTCCGACCCCGATAGTTAGTTTTTCCACTATCGACCGAAATTTCCAAAAACTCAATTTCGCCGGTTCAAGCCTAATTCTACTCCATACCTCTAAACAACATTCCGAACACACTCTAAGTACCAAATAACCTAATGAAGCTATCTGAGTCCTGAAATCCACGTTCGGAGGTCGTTTGCCTATAAGTCAACTCCCGGTTGACTTTTCCAACTATAAAGCCAATTTAAGAGACTAAGTGCCTCAATTCTCACCAGGACCACTTTGAACCCGAACCAACCGACTCAACACAACATAATTAAGCTAAGAAACACAACAATAAAGAAGAAATAGGGAAAATGAGGCTAAATCTTATGGAACGACCGACCAGGTCGTTACATTCTCCCCCTCTTAAACAAACGTTCATCCTCGAACGGGTCTAGAAACATATATGGAGTCTCAAATAGGTGAGGATATCTGCTCCGCATCTCCCGCTCAGTCTCCCAGGTGGCCTCCGCCATCGGATGCCCTCTCCACTGCACCTTCACTGAAGTTATATCCTTAGACGTCAACTATCTGACCTGACGACCCAGAATAGCCACCGGCTCTACCTGATAAGACATATCACCCTCAAGTTGAACCGTGCTGAAGTCTAAAACATGAGACGGGTCACCAACATACTTCCGAAGCATGGAAATATGAAACACCGGATGAACACTAGATTATATGGGTGGAAAAGCAAGTGTATGAGCCACCTCTCCAACTCTTTGAAGCACCTCAAAAGGCCCAATGAACCAGGGACTCAACTTGGCCCTCTTCCCGAACCACATAACACCCTTCATGGGTGATCCCTTCCGTAACACCTTCTCCCTAACCATGAAAGACACATCCCGGACCTTCTGCTCCGCATAACTCTTCTGCCTAGACTGCGCCATGCGAAGCTTCTCCTGAATCAACTTCACCTTATCCAACGCATCATGTACCAAGTTTTTGCCCAATAGCCTAGCCTTACCCTGCTCAAACCAACCAACTGGAGATCTACACCTCCTACCATATAAATCCTCATACGGATCCATCTGGATACTCGACTGATAACTATTATTATATGCAAACTCCGCGAGTGGTAGAAACTAGTCCCATGAATCCCCGAAATCAATGACACAACCATGCAACATGTCCTCCAGAATCTGAATAATGCGCTCTGACTGTCCGTCCGTCTGAGGATGTAATGATTGCTCAACTCGACCTGAGTACCCAACTCTCTCTGCACGACCCTCCAAAACTGAGATGTGAACTGAGTACCTCTGTCAGAAATGATAGAAACAGGAACACCATTCAACCGGACAATCTCCCGGATGTAAATCTCAACTAACCGCTCCGAAGAATAGGTAGTACCAACAGGAATGAAGTGCAAGGACTTGGTCAGTCGATCCACAATAACCCATATAGCATCAAACATCCTCAAAGTCCGTGGGATCCCAACAACAAAGTCCATGGTGATCCACTCCCACTTCCATTCCGGAATATCCAACCTCTGATGCAACCCACCAGATCTATGGTGCTCATACTTGACCTGCCGACAGTTGAGACACCGAGCTACAAACTTAACAATATCTTTCTTCATCTGCCTCCACTAGTAATGTTGTCTCAGATCTTGATAGAGCTTCGCGGCACCCGGATCGATGGAATACCGCGAGCTATGGGCCTCTACTAGAATCAACTCTCGAAGCCCATCCACATTGGGCACACAAATCTGACCCTACATCCTCATAACCCCATCATCACCAATAACTACATCTCTGGAATGACCTCGTCGGACCCTGCCTGAATGACGAGCAAGTGTGGGTCATCATACTGCCAGTCTCTGACCCAGTCATAAAGAGAAGACCTAGAAGCTACATGAGCTAATACCCGATGGGGCACTGATAGATCCAATCTCACCAACTGGCCTACCAAGGCCTGAACATCAAGTGCTAATGGCTATCTACTGCTGGAAGATATGCTAGGCTCCCAAACTCTCTCCTCTGCGACTCAATGCATCAACCACTACATTAGCCTTCCCCGGATGATATATAATAGTGATATCACAGTCCTTGAGAATCTGCAACCATCTCCTCTTATGCAAATTCAGATCCGTCTTCTTAAACAGGTGCTGCGTATTACGGGGATCAGTGAAAACCTCACAATGCACCCCATAAAAATAATGAGGCCAAATCTTCAGGGCATGAACAATGGCTGCTAGCTCGAGATCATGCACTCGGTAATTCTTCTCATGAGTCTTCAATTGGCGCGAGGCGTAGGCAATCACCCTACCCTTCTGCATCAAAACACAACCGATGCCTATCCTCGAGGCATCACAATATACGGTATAAGAACCTGAAGCTGATGGCAATACTAACACTGGAGCTGAGGTCAATGCAGTCCTGAGCTTCTGAAATCTCTCCTCACTCTCGTCTGACCACCTTAACAGAGCACCCTTCTGGGTCAATTTGGTCAAGGGCAAAGCAATAGAAGAAAACCCCTCCATAAAGCGATGGTAATATCCTTCCAAACCAAGGAAGCTCCTAATCTCCGCAGCTGATGATGATCTGGGCCAACTCTGCACTGCCTCTATCTTCTTCGGTTCGTCCTGAATAATCTCACTTGACACCACGTGCCTAAAGAAAGCTACTGAGCCAAGCGAAAACTCAACTTTGCATAAAGATTCTCATCCTTCAATCTCTGTAAACAACTCTCAAATGCTGAGCGTGCTCCTCCTGGCTATGAGAATATACCAGGATGTCATCAATGAACACAATAACAAAGGAATCCCGATACGGTTGAAACACGATGTTCATCAAATGCATGAATGCTGCTGGGGCATTGGTCAGCCCAAAAGACATCACCATAAACTCATAGTGACCATAACGAGTCTTGAAAGCTGTCTTGGGAATATCAGAATCCCGAATCTTTAGCCGATGATACCCAGATCTCAAGTCAATCTTAGGGAACACCATGGCTCCCTAAAGATGGTCAAACAAATCATCAATACGAGGCAAAGTATACTTATTGTTGACTTTAACCTTGTTCAATTTCCAGTAGTCAATACACATTCTCATGGAACCATCCTTCTTCTTCAAAAACAACACTGGTGGAGCCCACGGTGACACACTAGGCCGAATGAACCCCTTATCTAGGAGTTCTCGAAGCTGCTCTTTCAATTCCTTCAACTCCGTTGGTTCCATACGATAAGGTGGAATAGAAATAGGTTGAGTGCCTGACACCAGATCAATACCGAAATCAATATCCCTGTCAGGTGGCTTGCCTTGCAGGTTTGTAGGAAACACGTTCAGAAAATCACGGACAATAGGAACAGAATCAATAGTGGGAGTCTCAACACTGACATCCCTCACAAAAGCCACATACGATAAACACCCCTTCTCTACCATGCGCTGGGCCTTCAGAACCTCGCCACTGAACCCTCGAAAATCTTGGAATAGCTAAGGTCACGGTCTTAGCGTGACAATCAAGAATAGCATGACACGGAGATAACCAATCCATGCCCAATATCACATCAAAATCTACCATGCTAAGTAGCAACAGGTCCACTCGGGTCTCCACACCCCTAATAGATATCACACATGCCCGATACACGTGGTCCACAATAATATTGTTGCCTACCGGAGTCGCCACATGAATAGATGTAAGTAAAGACTCACGGGGCATATCCAGATAATGGGCAAAATATGATAAAACATAGGAATACATAGAACCAGGGTCAAATAAGGCCAAAGCATCTCGGCGACACACTGAGACAATACCTGTGGTCACTGCATCGGAGCCCATAGCATCTGGCCTGGCTGGGAGTCCATAGATATGATCCTGACTTCTACCTACTCGAACTCCCCCTTTAGGTGGCCTCTAGCTGTCTGACCCCCACCCCTAGCTGCCTGGGCAGGTGGTGAAGTAACTGGGGCTGAAGTCGAGGGTCGATCCCTCTACTGAGAAGACCCACCAAGGTGATGAGGGCACTTCCTCCATACATGCCCAAACTCTCCACACCCGAAGCAACTCCATGGAGCTGGATACGGGGACTGAAAGGAACTCTTGGCACCAATATAGCCACTAGAGGAGCCATGCATAGAGGAACAATGAACTGATGGTTCTCGGGATGAGCTCTATGCTAGAAGGGCACTGAATGAAGAACGACCCGATTGAGTATTGCAGGGACCATGCCTCAAAGATACACCACTATAGGCTGGGCGGACTGGCTGAGAAGGCCTGAATGAACGACCTCTACCATGCTGAAACTGTCCTCTAGAAGGAGCACTGCTGAAACTACCAGATCCACGAGCCCTCTTGGCCTCCCTCTCCTCCCGCTCCTGACGGCGGACTACCTTAATATCCCAAGCAATATTAACAACTTCCTCAAAGATAGCACCTGATACCCTCTCCCTAGTCATCAAAATACGGAGCTAATAAGTGAGACCATCAATGAATCTCCTGATCCTCTCTCTCTCGATAGGGACCAACTCTGAAGCATATCGGGCAAGCTCTAAGAACATCATCTCATACTGCATCACTGTCAACTCACCCTGACGCAACTGCTCAAACTGCCTATGCAGATCCTCTATGTGATACTGGGGAACATACTTCTCTAAGAAGAGAGTGGAGAATTGCTGCCAAGAATGGCGTGCTGCACCAACAGGCCTACGCCTCTCGTAGGACTCCCACCAAGTGAATGCAGCTTCGGAGAACTGGAATGTAGTGAATGAGACTCCACTTGTCTCCAATATCCCTGCAGTGCGAAGCATTCTCAAACACTTGTTTAAGAAACCATGGGCATCCTCGCCCTCAACACCATTGGATGTCGAAGGATGGAGTCTACCAAATCTCTCCAACCTGCGCTCCTCGTCATCTGGCATGACTGAAATCACAAAATCCTGAGCTGGGGCAACCGGCTGGGCTGGAGCTGCCCCTAGCATCTGGAGCCCCTGAGTAACCTGCTTAGATGTCCGGGTAGCTTGAGTAAGAGTGCCTCCCCCGGCCTGAGAAGTAGCGGCAGTAGTAGAAAAAGCGACCGCATGTGCAAGATTGGTGCACACAGTCAAAATCTGAGCCAGAGTCTCCTGATGTCCTGGAATCACAATAGGCACAGTAGGTGCTTGCACGGGTCCCACTGGAACATCTACGGCGGGGACCTGATCCTGAATAGTAGGTGGATCCATGGGTACTATCCCGGCTGCTGCAGGGGCTGCACCCCACCCTCTGCCACGACCTCGAACATGGCCTCGACCTCTGGCTGGTCTAGCTGGTGTCTGGTTACCTTGATCTGTGGCGCGAGTCCTCACCATCTGTGAGAGAATGAAAACAATAGAAAATTAGTTTCTAGAATCAACAGGTTCGCACGACAGAATTTCAGAATGAGAGATTTTTCTTAAGGGTTCTGTAGCCTCTCGAAGATAAGTACATACGCCATCATGCCTATCCGCAAGACTCTACTAAACTTGCTCATGACAGGTGAATCCCATGTAACCTACGGCTCTGATACCAACTTGTCACGGCCCCAATCCTGTCGATCGTGATGGCGCCTATTATGATACTAGGCTAGCCAATCTATCGCGAAATAACATAAAGACTTTCCACTAAATTTAAAATTGTTCGACATTCCATAAAATTCTTCCGGTTTAACAGTTTAAAGAAACAAAACAAAAAAAGTAGTTTATACACTGCCCCAAAACCTGGAGTTCACCGTCATGAACATCTATAAACAATACAACGTACTACTATTTCATTACTACAACCTCTTCTAGGAAATTATATCAAATAACAATATAAAAAAGGGAAAGAGGGCATGCTGCGGACGCCAAACAGCTACCTCAAAATCACGAACAAAGTTCTAAAAGAATGTGAAAATAGCTAGCGCTCAGACCCAACACATGAATATCAAATAACAATATAAAAAAAGGGAAAGAGGGCATGCTGCAGACGCCAAACAACTACCTCAAAATCCCGAACAAAGTTCCAAAAGAATGTGAAAACAGCTAGCGCTCAGACCCAACACATGAATTTGCACATAAGGTGCAGGGCGTAATGTGAGTACGCTAACTCAGTAGTAATGAGAATTAATAAAGTCTAAGACTACGAAACAAGTATAAACGGTAATCAATACACAGTAAATGAAGCCTTTCTTCCATAAAACATAGGTTCAATATCTTGTAACATTTACGAATCACTTTCAGTGAAATATCTTTTGAAAATGTACCCTTTTTCTCAAATTCCATAGAAATCAAACGATTCAGTAAAAAAAAGTCGGCGGTGTTCAAAAACAGTCCTACAGATGGAGACATGTATCGTAAACGGCCCCTCGGGAGTATCATCACTCAGCATCAATCACCTAGCATTCCTCACAATCACTCAGTATTATCCCCTCGGGATACCTCACAGACGTTCATGCCTCCCAATCTCTCATCACTAGGCACTCGCACTTGGCACTCGCACTGCACTCAGTGGGGGTGTACAGACTCTGGAGGGGCTCCTACAGCCCAAGTGCTAATATCAAGCCATCTAGTGGCATAATCACTCAAGCTCTCGGCCTCTCACATATCATGAACATTGCAACATGATGCGGCATGCAGCCCGATCCCATAATATCCTCACAACATATGCACTCGGTCTCACTCAGTAAGAAAACTCTCAAAGCCACTCGGGCTATCAAATAAACAGGGTATTCGACCCAAAATATCATTATTATATCACAAAATTAGTGTAAATGAGAATAAGTTTCGAAATCAGTTAAGCAGGAAATGACTGAGTGTAAATCATAAGTCAACACATTGAGCAATAGTAGTAAACAGCCCCCCAAGGGGTCCAAACAGGTCGGCACAAGGCCCCAAACATGGCGTACATCCCAAAATATAATCATAGTCTTGAAACATGAATATTGTATGAAGTAGAATCAAATACACAACTTAATAGTTTCCACGGGACGGACCAATTAACAATCCCCCAATCGCTTGTGCCACACACTCGTCATCTAGTATTTGCACCTTTCCAAATAGTGATAAAAATGTGAAGTTTGGGGTTTCATATCCCCAGGACAAGATTTACAGTCATTACTTACCTCAAACCGACCCGAAAACTACTTCGCAATGCTCTTGCCACTCGAATCGGCTCATGATTGCTCCGAATCTTACCAAAACCAGATTAATATTATCAATATATGCTAGGGAGATGAAACCCATTCGAAAATTATCAAAATTAAGCACAAATCCCGAAATTGGCCAAACCCGACCCCCAGGCCTACGTCTCGGAGTTTGATACAAATCATAAAACTAGAATCCTTATCCTTCCACGAGTCTACCCATATAAAATACATCAAAATCAAACAAAAAATGGACCCTCAATTCATCAATTAAAAGTCTCAAATTCCCAAGCCCTAAACCCCAATTTTAGTCACTAGTTTTCCATAAATTTCACCCATAATCAGTCAAATAACACCATAGAAATGAGTTTTTGGTCCAAAAATCTTACCTCCAAGAAGTTCTCTTGATTTCCCTCTTCAAAACCCTCCCTCAAGCTCAAATCCGTATGAAAACATTGATGAAATAACCCAAATTTCGTGAAGGTTCTTATTTATACTCTCTGTACAGTGAAACCGCACCTACGGTCCTAGGTGAGCTTCTGCAGAATTCTACTAAAAATCCAAACTCGCACCTGCGGTCCATAAGCCCGCACCTGGGACCAAAGGTTTCGCATCTACGGAAATAGATTAGCCCCTCAAACTCCGCATTTGCGGCTTCCAGACCACACCAGCAACCTCGCAGCTGGAGCTCCCCCTTCCATAAGTGCGGAAAACTAGAAAGCTTTACACCAGCAGTTCCAAATCACCAAAAATCATGTAGACAACCATCCGAACTCATCCCGAGGCCCTCACGACCTCAACCAAAAGTACCAACAAGTCATAAATCATCACCCGGACTTTGTCGAACTCTCGGAACAACCAAAATAACACATAAACATCAAACCAACCCATGATTCAAGCCTAAGGGTTTTCAAACTTCAAAAAATCAACAACGATGCCGAAACTATCCAAACCACGTCCGAATTACATGAAATTTTGCACAAATATCCAGAATGACGCGACGAACCTGTTCCAACTTTCAGAATTCCATTCCGACCCCGATAGCTAGTTTTTCCACTGCCCACTGTAATTTGCCAAAAAATAAATTTCTCCAATTCAAGCCCAATTCTGGTTTGGACCTCTAAACCACATTCTGAACACACTCCTATGTCCCAAGTCACATAATGAAGCTATCTGAGCCAAAAATTCCACATTCCGAAGTCGTTTGCCTATAAGTCAACTCCCGGTTGACATTTCAAACTATAAAGCCAATTTAAGAGACTAAGTGCCTAAATTCTCACCACGACCACTCTGAACCCAAACCAACCGACTCAACACAACATAATTAGGCTAAGCAACACACGATAAAGCAGAAATAGGGAAAACATGGCTAAATCATACAGAACGACCGACCGGGTCGCAAAAGAAAATCGATAAATAAAAGATATGAGAGAAACATGGAGTAAAATACTCAACGTGTAAGTCTGAATAGCTCTGTGAATCATTTCATATTTATAATGTCATTCATATACATATAAATGTCGTACCATGAATAGGTATATGCGTACATAACATCATCAAGCCTTTGAGGGCATCCCATCATATCATCTTGACCATTGTGGGCAAATCATCGACGTATACCAACTGATCATGTTGCAGTGCGTATATAACAATGTAAACTTTCCCATATCCCATATACATATAATGTACGTGTATATAATGATATATGGTCATGTGTCAATGTACATGTATAAATGAATGAAAAGCATAAGAACCTCGTCAATAAGATTTCTCGGAATGTCATAAGATCATTGCACCTTTGATTAATATCATGAAATAGACTTTATCAACTTACGCATTTTCTGACACCCATGAACAAAACACAGAATAATAGGATGCATGGGGAATCAAGAACAGAGGCACCTCTAGCATTTATTTGAATAGAGTCATTTATGAAATTTGGGTATTTACTTGTTTCGTTTGTATCATATGGATCATTCCAAAAGGAAAGAAGGGATAGCCTTAACATACCTAAGCCGGTTCTCTTGATAATCCTTCTAAAACACGACAACCACGACAAAACACGTGACGGCAAGATCAGAGTAGGGAAAAATCCATATGATATTATTGACAAAGGTTGCATTGTACTCCATTAGAATCGCAAATTCTCATAATGCTAAGTAGTTTCGTACGAATTTTGTTCAAGAAAATCATGTTACTAGCATATAGATTATTGTATGAATTGGCTAAAGCCTTCATTCCTTGACTTAGTAGATGTGAGAAACTTCATTTTGTGAATTCGACAGGTTCTCTTTAATCTTTGGGTGTGGGACCCACTTAGGAGGACTTAACCACCAAAAATTTCTTAAATATTCCACCTTGCAACATAACTTAAGAGTCACTAATTGGGATAGTGTGCTGGCACGTTGAGGTCCATAAGGCTTATCCAAAGATGCTTAATTAATTAGTTAATCTCCCACTAAAAGCCATTAATTACCCAATTATTCACATAATTAAGAATTATCTCAAATTACTAAAAATACTACTCACTTCTAACACGCTTTATGTACCCTGCTATCACAGTCATGCGGTACCTTGTATGGCACTAGTCGATAAATATCGGTTATTATAGTTGGGACCGTTTTTTATCCCAAATTGACAACCCTCAACGTAACTCATTTTATTTGATTCGTTTACTCTCTCACCTTCATAAATTTACTTATCACTTGTTTGAAATAGCATAATACTTATAATCTCAAAATAATCTCATTCCCGAACTTACGTTGACTAACTTTTGACGAAACTTTAACATACAAAAATGCGGGATGTAACATCTCATTTCTGAGCTTTCATCGATTTACTTATGGCGTGCTTTCACATTCAAAAATATGGGGTATAACATGCATGCAAGGTACAGAAATGTAGTATGAGTACAACTGACTACATGTACTCAATAAGTAATAAATCTAACCTCAAGCTAAAAGTAGTGATGAGCTCATAGCAAAGCCAGTGTCCAACACTAATAATAAAAAATGAAACATGATATAATAATGGCAGTAAAAAGAAGCAACTAGAGAGATATAAGGTTCAACTCATTCACAAATACAGAAAATTAGACATGCTTTACTAGTATAAGAGTCAGAGCCTCAATCTTACCACTTAAATCACTAAAACGTGAATTTATCGAGAAAACTGTGATTTCCAACTTTCAACAACATGTAAGGCATTTCAATTACCAACTAGCACGAGGAATATTTGATCACGCTCAGCCATATCTAATAAAAGACTAAACGGGCGTCGCAAATATAATCTGGGGTATTAAGCACATAGTCGATCCCACAGGGAGTTAACGTATCAAGCAAGCTATCAGAATACTAAAATGTCACTTAATGTTGTTTAAACTACTATAACTGAATGAAAATATTAAAACTAAAGATTAACTACAATAAGGTGTAAACAATTGTAATAAAGTTCTAAAGTTATGGTTTCCCCCGTCGATGAACTTCCTTCTCGGATACTTCTTATAGTTTGATTAGTTTTCTCTATCAATCATTAACAGTCTATCTATCATAAATCTCTCTCAAGTAATCACGAAATTTACTAGACGCACTCTCTCAAGTTGCGCTATCTAGATTGCATTACAGTTCACTTTAGATTGCACCCGAGGTATCGTTATCTCTAATCCAACCTCTAAACCCTCGGTTATGACTTTCGTCTATACTCCGGGAGTGGTGTTGTTCAAACAACTACCTAAATATGCACTCTCTCTCAAGTAGATACATAATAAATAGGCACAGCTAATTGATGGCCATTCAATTAACTACAACAAGAACGTAGTTGAACAAATAGAGATTAATCAACCAATCAGAACTATATTAATAACACAATAAGTTCATCCCCAACGGGTTCTACCAAAACCCTAGATTAAAGAACTTAGCTAAACGTTTTTATAAGAATCAAATCCAAAATAACTTGCATAATTAAACTACAAAGTAATGAATAAAAGCTGTACAAATCGATGTTTTACTTCTCTTCAATGGCTTCCTCCTTCGAATCCCCCTTCAAGTTGTGTTTTGGGGTCTATTTATATGTTTAGGACAAACCCTAAACATGTAGGAGACTTCTATTCCAACCGGGAAACACTTAAACTCTTTAAAACTCTGAATTGACCCGACCTCAGGAACCCAGGCGTTTGGTCTCAAACGCCCCCTTAAAGCCAGGGCAGGCCTGACGTTAGGTCCCAAACGCCCCCTTAACGCCAGGGTCAGCCTGGATTTAGGGGCCAAACGCCCCACTAACGCCAGGGACAATCTGGCTTTAGTGGCCAAACGCCCGGCTAACGCTCAGGTGTTTCCTTTTCGACTCTTAAGCGTATTTTTGTTGTATTTGCATCCATTTAGTTCGGTTTCCATATCCAATTCACCTAAACATGAAATAAACTCCATTATGCACATACAAAGTGTATTTCTTATCATTAACGCACATAAAATATAAGGCATATAACATGTTAAACCATGAATTCTAGCCACACATCAATACCCCATACTTAAGCATTTGCTCGTCCTCGAGCAATCAACTACACTCATGAACACAACATATTAAGCAAATCCCTTAATGCATTATACCAAGAATTTATAAAATAGTTTAAGCACAAAGGTGTGACATCCTCGCCTCAATAGTCGACTCTCATATTCTATGCTTTAATCACAATCCACCCACTACCCTAACTTAGAGGTCAACAACATTACCTTTACTTCGTGAATCATGTGCCCTCACCAAATCAAAGAGTTAGTTCCACACAGAATAAAATTTAAGAACACTTAGGAACTCAAGATAGAAAGAATTCACTCACTCTTAGAAATAATATTCATATGCAAAAAGATGCACCATAAGCTCGCCCGTAGTGTACTACTCTACTAATCAAGCTCATTCAGTCTAGGATAAAGTAGGGCTTTATTTGGTTGTAATGTAGGTTGCGGGACAGGTAGGATACATTTAGATATAAGAGTGACTACACTTCCCTAAGCACATTAATACACATACTTTCGCTTTTCAACCTCACACTTATATTAAACAAACTCCACCTTCACATCAATGTTAATACCCCATATTTCTTTAAGCACAATTACATCAAGGGTCACCACATATATTTTTCTTTCACAACAATACAACTATTTATTTTCTATATATATTTTTATCTTTTTCTCAAGCGACTCTTACTTTTTCAAACAGTGCACCTTTCTCCGTATTTCAATTATTCCCCTCAAAAACCAACTTACCACCCCACACTTTAACTTTTCCATATTTCATCACTTTTTCAGTGCTTACGAGAGGTGACAAGGTTCAAATATATGATCGTTTCAAACAAAGGGGTATGGCTTGTAATGTGGTTGCCAAAGAAACAGGATTATAGGTTCAACGGGGTTAACTACGATACATAACAATTAGGTGGGTAAAATATATAAAGCTGGCTCAACAAAGAAATGCCTATATCACTTCCAAAACTGAACAAAACTTCTATTTCGCTTTGCACACACACGGGGCAAGTTCTAGACATCAAATGCAATGCACAGAATAGCATACAAATCTCACACACACATGGCACATAGCTCACTCAGGATCGGATCTATCACGACACTCCAGTCAAAGCAGTTAAGCAAATCTTAAGAATTCCTGATTTAAGGCATTTACCTTGGAGTCAAAAAATTGAGCCTAAGCGTCACAACCATAGTACTGACTGTTCTCAAGGCATTAGCACGTTTCGAATATTGCTACTATTAAGCCCTCAACCATGTGGTTACTACTCCTAAAAATAAAATATAAAACCACCTGCACCCGGTTCAATTAAAACCTTTGGAAAAGAACCGTGGTCCAAAGAAAAACCAAAGGGGAATTACTACACTACCTAAAACAAAAATCTTTTTGGTATTTTCTTTAGACTTACTTCCCTCAATAAAATTGTCTAATAGATCCATCGTCAGGAAAAACTTAATTTTTATTTTTATTTTTTTGTAAAAAGATAAATATCCCATTAATCTAACATAACTAAAATAGCATAGAAAGTCACCAGACAATATCCTCACCCCACACTTAAAATTGTGCATTGTCCCCAATGCGCACCTATGCATACAAGAGGGTAAAAAGAAACTCNCTTACCTAACATTTAGTTCCAACCATCTGATTTGTTGTTGCATCCTTCCAGTGGATTTGCGTTCCATGCTCCTAAAAAATTCCAAAACAATTGACACTAAAAAAATAATACAATTACAAACATAAAATAAAACAAAAATAAAATAAAATAAAATAAAATAAAATAAAATAAAGCAGTAAAGCTGGGTTGCCTCCTAACAAGCACTTGATTTAACGTCGCGGCACGACGTGAATCACTTTCTGCCTCCACTTCGAACTTATGAATTGNAATTACAAACATAAAATAAAACAAAAATAAAATAAAATAAAATAAAATAAAATAAAATAAAGCAGTAAAGCTGGGTTGCCTCCTAACAAGCACTTGATTTAACATCGCGGCATGACGTGAATCACTTTCTGCCTCCACTTCGAACATATGAATTGAGCGTCCAATTTGGCATCAAGTTTTTGGTTATGCTCCAAGGGTGGTGGAACAAATATAATTGGCCCAAGCAACCATTGTATTAGTTTAAACTTCTTGGCATTTAGATGAGGTATGTAGTCCTGTCATTCTGGAAAGAAAAATTCCAGAATGTAGGCATCTTGTTCCTCATTCCTTGACTCCTCAATTAGCCCGGATGACTCTATTTCCATATCATCATCCAAGCACACTGTGGAAAAATGTTTGGAGTGAGGACCAATGCGCGCAAACGCATGAACTTCAGGACTTTCAACATCCTCAATTTCCATCTCTAAAGCACACTGCTCCTGGCTACTATCCATAATATTGGCATATTGAGCATTAAAAGCTTCAACTAGTTGACTCGTTTGAGCCTCCAAGTTGCGAATAGTTTCATCTTGCCTTTGTACCCGCAGTTGTAACTCCTCCTGTTGTTCCAAAATGCACTTCATCATATCCTCGAGCCTTTTCAGGTCATCATCACTGAGTTCTTTGTTTCTATTAACTTCACAAGAAAAAGAAGAACCATCAAAGTAAGGGGTTGGGGGAAGATAAGAAATATAAGCACAACCCTGAAAGTGACCATCTTGACAATCACAAATATCACACACATTCCACACATAAGATTGAGTTGGTGCACATAACTCGCTCTCGGTAATATTTTGATAATTTTTCTCTGGGTGTTTTCCTTCATAATATGCATAACGAGGATCAAAAGTAGAATTACCAACATCCAAACTCCCATAATTCCATGATGCCATATTTTTTTTCAAATTAACAAATACAACTAAAATAAAGAAAATAAAAATCAAATACTAAAAAAGAAATAAAATAAAATAAAATAAATCAAACTTAAAACCTAGTAATATATACAATTACAGCTACACTTGATAATACCGTTCACTCCTCGGCAACATCGCCAAAATTTGATCACGCTCCACTATGTCTAATAAAAGACTAAACGGGCGTTGCAAATATAATCTGGGGTATTCAGCTCAGAGTTGATCCCACAGGGAGTTAACGTATCAAGCAAGTTGTCAGAACACTAAACTGTCACTTGGTGTTGTTTAAACTACTACAACTGAATGAAAATATTAAAACTGAAGATTAACTACAATAAGGTGTAAACAATTGTAATAAAGGTCTAAAGTTACGGTTTCCCCCATCGGTGAACTTCCTTCTCGGATAATTCTTATAGTTTGATTAGTTGTCTCTATCAATCATGAGCACTCTACCTACCATAAATCTCTCTCAAGTAATCATGATAATTTACTAGACGCACTCTCTCAAGTCACGCTAGTTAGATTGCATTACAGTTCACTTTAGATTGCACCCGAGGTATCGTTATCTCTAATCCAACCTCTAAACCCTCGGTTATGACTTTNTAAACATGTTCATAAGAATCAAATCCAAAATAACTTGCATAACAAAAGCTGTACAAATCGATGTTTTACTTCTCTTCAATGGCTTCCTCCTTCGAATCCCCCTTTAAGTTGTGTTTTGGGGTCTATTTATATGTTTAGTACAAACCCTAAACATGTAGGAGACTTCTATTCCAACCGGAAAACACTTAAACTCTTTAAAACTCGGAATTCACCGGACCTCGGGAACCCAGGCGTTTGGACTCAAACGCCCCCTGAAAGCCAGCAGGCCTGGCGTTAGGGCCCAAACACCCCCCTAACGCAAGGGTCAGCCTGGATTTAGGGACCAAACGCCCTACTAACGCCAGGGAAAGCCTGGCTTTAGGGGCCAAAAGCTCGGCTAACGCCCGGGTGTTTCCTTTTCGACTCTTAAGCGTATTTTTGATGTATTTGCATCCACTTAGCTCGGTTTCCATCTCCGATTCACCTACACATGAAATAAACTCTATTATTCACATACAAAGTTTATTTTTTATCAATAACGCACATAAAATATAAGGCATCTAACATGTTAAACCATGAATTCTAGCCACGCATCAAAATGCATCTCTATGCCTACACGACAAATATACATGTCAAGTAAATAACATAATTTTTCCATCTAGCATGAGGAAAATACATTTGTATGCCTACATGTAAAAAGTACATGTCAGGTAAATAACATCAAGTGGAACAATAAAGTACCACACCCAGCACGCTCCCGGTGCCTAGCACAAATGACCCTCCCCATCACACACACAATCACACTCGGCAGTGTACAAGTTCTTGGCAAAAATACCCCTTACCAAATCCCATATACATCTCTATTCCTACACACACTGTGAATACTAGACTCCGGATGGCAAATTCTTGCCCAAGCACTAATTATTTGGCTTTTATATAATAAGCATTTTTAGAGTATTGTTTGGCTTGAAAAGTACTTGGTTTTTCTTTTTCGAGGTAAGTAACATATATATACTTTGATTTGAGGGTAATTATCCATGAGAAATATGATATCTAAGATGTGTTGGGCGTGACACAAGTGCTAGAGGACGGGCGTGAGTGTGTGCACCGAGGTACTCATGATCTAGAGTGTTATTAGGCTATTATTTTCCTTGCTTTTCTATCTTGCTTATTTATTACCATATTTCCACCATTTATATGACTACATGAGATACTATTCATGCTAGGAATCACGTCAAGGTTATGTTTTAGTTATTTGATACATGACAGGGTTATTCATGTTGTTTCTGAGCGCTTTGGCTTAGCCCTAGTCATACTGTTCATTCATGACTGTTACATCCGCATATTATATCTTTCTCTCTGTGCACTTTTGATTTGCTATCTCATATGTTGTTGGTGTCCTTGTACATAATACGATTTTGAGCTGTAATTGAGGCATATTATGATACGTTGTGTTATATATTTGGATTATGTTTTGTGAGATGCGAGCCATTGAGACATGAGCGGATTGATGACTGATGTGGACCTTAGAGTCGTGTTGTGAGTTATGTATAATTAGGTTCCATGCCACAATGGATTGATATTGATGTTGCTGCACGCCGCAATAGATTGTTATGTGGATCAAGTTGCACGCCGCAACAGGTCTATTGGCTATTTATTTATACTTGTATTGGCTTACACACTGTAGTAGGCCATATTGGCGTTTGATTAGCGCTTGGGCAGGATCCGCCCCTTTGGAGTCTGACATGTCCATAGTGGGTGGTAGCACAATGATATATGCTTATGTATATATATATATATATATATATGTGTGTGTGTGTGTGTGTGTGTGTGTGTGCGCGCGCGCGCACTTCTGGCGAGGGGCTTTTGAGCCAGGTACCCGTACAGTACTAAGTGATTGTGTGTGTGATGTTGAGGGAAATTTGAGCCAGGCATCTTGAGTGTGCTGAGAGTGAGTTTACTTGATGATTTCACTAGGATATTATTGAGGTGACATGTATATTTGATATGTAGGCATAGAGATGTATTTTTCTCATGCTAGCTGATAAAGAGATGATATTTACTTGACATGTATACTTGACTTGTAGGCATACAAATTGATTTTCCTAATGTTAGTTGGTAAATGAAATGTCTTATCTATTGTTGAAAGTTTGGGAAAAGTCATAGTTTTCTGATAAACTCATATGTTTTTTATTTCAGTGAATGATTCGGGCTTTAACTGTTATAATTGAAAAGCATGTCTACTTTCTTGTAACTATGAACGAGTTGAGCATCATATGTCTTCAATTATTTACCTTCACATCCCATTATATTATTACAAGTTGTTATTGACCACTAGTGTTGGATTCTAACCATCTTCCGAGCTTGTCATTACTTTGAACCCGAGGTTAGGTTTGTTACTTATGTAGTACATGAGGTCGGTTGTACTCATGCTACACTTCAAAATAATTGCATGCAGATCTTTGAGCGGATACTGTCGTGCATGGCAGGAGCTGACATTGAAGATGTACCTGCCACTTTTCCTTGGTAGTTTTAGGTTCGAGTTTTGTTTATGTACATTTAAAATAGATATTGTACTTATTCTCATACTAGCGTTGTAAATCTTTTCTTAGTGGCTCATGGATTGTACTACCAATCCTTTGAATTTTGTATAGAAGTTC
Source organism: Nicotiana knightiana (assembly GCA_005239525.1). NCBI lineage: Eukaryota > Viridiplantae > Streptophyta > Magnoliopsida > Solanales > Solanaceae > Nicotiana > Nicotiana knightiana. Next base: position 31,851 of record ML406524.1, read on the forward strand.
AGTATTTTTCTTATTTGCTCTTATTACTCTCATTTGGGTTGTGTTGACTATTATTTCGCTTACTTAGTAGTTCGGGTTAGGTTCCGTCATGACTAGTGAATTTGGTGTCATGACAAGTTCGTACCAGAGCTCTAAGTTGATAGGTGGAACGAGTCATGAGAAAGTGTGTAGTAGAGTCTTGTCGATCGGTATAGTTACACTTCTCCTTTTCGTACGTTAAAGTTTCGTCGTAAGTCAATTAACATAGACTCGGGAATGAGATTATTTTTGAATTTATTCGTATTGATTATATTTATAACAGGCGGTAAATAAGTGCCGTGAAGGTTAGAGGGTAAAGGAATCAAAGAAAATGAGTTTCGTTAAAGGTTGTCAATTTGGGATAAAATACGGTCCAAGCTATAATACCCAGTGCTTATATATAATAATGTCTTACAAGGTACAACATGACCATGATAGTAAGGTGTATAAGGTATGTTAAAAGTGAGTAGTATTTTAAGTAATTTGAGATAATTCTTAATTATGTGGATGATCGGGTAATTAGGATTTTTATCGGGAGATTAATTAAGTAATTAAGATAATTGGATAAGCTTAAAAAGCCCCTGATGTGGCAGCAAGATAAATGTGGATCAAAGCCCAAATAATTGACTCTTACTCCATGTAGCAAGGTGTCACATTTAAAGAAATGGGTGGCCAAATCATCACATATTGGGCCCCAGGGCAACTAAGAATAAAAACCCCTCTAAATCACTTAGAAAGATGTTTGACTCTCTACAATCAAGTGACGAGGAGTTTCAGCCAGTTTCATACAAGATTATATGATAAGCAACTTGATTTTCGGAATCATATTTCATACAAGATAACTTAATACTTAACAACGTGAGAATTATGATTCTAAGGGAGTGCGGTGCAATCTTTCTAAATAATATCATACGGACTTTTACCTACGTCGATCTTGCTGTGACGTGTTTTGTCGTGTGTTAGAGGTATTGTCAAGAGAACCGGCTTAGGTGTGTTAAGGGTATCCATTCTTTCCTTTTGGCGTGATCCATACGATACAAACAAAATGAGCAAATGCACAACTTTCATAAATGACTCTATTCATAGAAGTACTAGAGATGCCTATGTTCTTTTTTTCCTATGTGTCTTATTATATCTTTTGTTTATGGGTCTCAGAAAAAATACGTAGTTGATAAAAATTATCTGAACACATATTGATCTTATGACATTCTGAAAAATCTTATTAATGCACTTTTTATGAATTTCATTCAGTTATATATGTAAATATGGGTGTGATGGGGCCCAGTTCCATCCTTTAAATTGTTGTACACTCTATTAGACGTCAATAAACAGTTATCTATACTTTGATAGTAAGTGACCTTGTCGGCTTCTAATTTTTGATATATAGTAGTTAATACCAGCTTTGTCGGCTCTCCCTACCATATTCCACATGTATATGTATATATGTCTTTTGGACATGTTTCCCTCACCTAATGAAGCTATCCAAACCGTAAAATCCATGTTTTCAGGTCGTTTACCAATAAGTCAACTCCCTGTTGACTTTTCCATGTATTATGCCAATTTAAGAGACTAAGTGTCTCAATTCTCACCATGACCACTCCGAACCCGAACCAACCAACCCAACCAACCCAACACATCAAAATTAGGTTAATTAACACATGACAAAACTGAAACAGGGGAAACAGGGCTAATCTTACGGAACGACCGACCGGGTCGTTACATTCTCCCCCACTTAAACATACATTCGTCCTCGAATGTGCCTAGAGTTGTTCCAAACACCACCAAAATTTCCGTGTAGTCTACCATGCACATACTCGAGGGTGATCCCACATAACCCTATCCCATATATGTCCAATAGCACAACACAGTTGAAATTTCAAAATCCAATCCTAACCCATAAACCTTAGAACCAAATTTTCACCTCTGAAATAATTTACAAGATCAAAATTCCACAACTATAAACTGAAAAGTCGGAACACGTTGCATCAAGCAATATCTGTAAACCAAGATGTAATCACATAATATACCACATGACTGAAACACCCATGGTGATAACTACTAATCACAATAGCTACTCAAAACAACCCAATACTGGTATGTATTATAGAAATGCCTCGCTCTACCACTTCCATATAATGCCGATGATGAATGAAACACGTAGAAACTAGCAACCATTCGTCTGTTCAGTCAGACATGAAGCTCACCCTTCCCAAACAAGAATTATAGCATATTCATAAGCCAACTCCCGATATTTATCCTTCCAACTATGCTATAGTCAATTATGACAGTATTCATTCTAGGTCCAATGATCTCTTCTCATCCAACACGACCACTCTGATGACATAAAACATCAATACAATTCAAAGCCATAACATGTGGAACTCGTGCACTCAATGGCAACATCCCAATGTAATCAAAATATATAAAAGATTCACACAAGAGGACCATCCTTGCTAGATCAACAAGTACCATCACAACACCACGCCAAGAGCCTGGTACACATCGTAAAACCAGAACACGTGAATCCGACGCCATGGATCATACCTCTACTTAACTCCGCTAGAAAGTGTGATCCCATCCAAACGCTTGTCCACATGACATACTCCAAACCACCTTGCTAGAAATCAATAACCATGCAAAATTTGACATCAAGCACTCAAAGTGCATTGCCATAACCACGGGGGAATCAGACGATACCATGTCACCAAAATAAGAAAGAACATAACCAATACGTCGCAACCCCGCAATACCCGATTATTGACCTTACTCAAATCTTGCTATAAAGCCCAAAAGAATCCGCACCATATGTGCATATAACCAACAATCACTACTCCTTGTAACGTCGAAGGGTAACTCATAGATCACTCCATAATATGAATAAACTCAACGACAGTCGAGTGGTACATCCCTCAACAATAGCAATTCGGAGTCAACAATTCCGACCCGGTGCAGAACACATACCTAAACTGGCCTACCAATAACCCTAAATCAACTCTGGTCACCCACAACATATAGATAACTCTCTAAAAGTTCACAATGACTGAATTATGGCATATACTATCATCTGACTAGCTTTGCTCGCATCTTCATAGTCCACAACCACTAAATAATATATTTATGAGAACTCCAAATCTCGAAGTCCATGAAGCACACCAATTACCATATATGATCCCGAACTCCACCATTGGAACATATAACATGTGTCTGATACTCAATCATTCCATGAAGGATACCCCTATAATTCCTCTGTGTCACCAAGCAACCTTGAATATCAGCAGTCGATCCAATAAGAACGCGTCGCAATACCAATAAAGCACCCTTAACTCCACACATTGACCTTTTTGAAATGTATACCCTCATCAAGCCATCCAATTGGTGATATCATCTACCTAGTTATCTGAAACTGCCAATGCTGCCTCAGAAATTTGACCTTCCTTCCATAACTTAACCAAGATCTCATATATGCAAATCTGAACTCTACACAACATACGACATACGCCACGCCATCCTATGATAAATATAAGAACTTCATGATCCCTTCCGAGCCACAAACAACTACGCATCGAACTAGCTAAGAACTTTACACTTAATCCCATCTAGAAGCAATGTCACTATACATCACATGCTCCTCACGCCAGTAGAGAATATACATCTATAACCGTGGTAGAAATCATCAAGAACTCTTCGAATCCCATTTGTACAACACCAAATTGTCGGGGCTGAATCCTTCTAACTCAACCAAGCTACACAGGTCACCAGAACCCGAGAGCATTGCCATGAAACACTTGTAAAAACTCATTACCTCATAAACACCCAAAGAACTAATAATATCCCTTACCATGTCGATCCAACCTACTACCAAGTTGTCCTATTTATCCAAGTTCCTTATGAATTACCTTCGAATTGATACTTCTCCTTGCCATAATACCGCAATTCTCAACCCAGACTCACCACACGAGACCAAGCATAAAATGTGTCGTCTAAGGCTCATAAGCTGCAGGATACTCTCTCAAATATCTCCAAAAGTACCATATTCAAAATACTTACCCTAAAGACATTTCCTGCGAATCTAATGCCATAACCTTCACTTTCCTGCTACTGATATGTAGAATCCATGATAATGTAGAAATACCACAAGTCCTGACACCCTCCAACGTACATCTCAGTTCTAGCCAAAAACACACCTTCAAGGTTCCCAATTGCTATATATAACCTTGAATCCGTCAGAACCATTCCCGAGAGTCATCCACTCTACTCAAATCTCAATTGCACTAATCAAGCAGACGAAATGACTTGGCCACACTGGCACACCAACATACTAGGAAGTAATCCACACATTTGAAGCAACAAGAAACTCCATACACTACACCCACTACACCTTTTACAATTATAAATCTATCATTCCATAAAACCCATCTACAAATAGAGTACATTACAACCTGTATCGAAGAACTTCCATTACTCGAGTCATTCTTAGACTCCACCTCTGCAGGCCATAATTGATTCACCAATATACCTCGAACGGAAACCAATACAAAAGAAAAATTGTGCAATCAAGTTATCATTAACAGACTCCACCACTTGGCTCAATGCCAATGATCAAGATAAACAATAACTCACAATGTCCATACGCTGTCACTGCAACCGTATTGCAGTGAGATTCAACTAAATCCTTCATAAGCTCATATGACACAAACCATCTAATATCCCAAATCGTATGTAAATCTCGCATTCACCATTGAATGGTCATGCCAACTTCCACAAGTGATCTGCACTCAAATTACAACATTAACATTTACTGATAATGGAATACTTGCTATAAAATCACGTAAGGATCACACAACCTCAGGATACCCCGCGGGAGGTAACTCCGCATTCTTAGCCTCAAACCGATATCATCTCTATCCCATTCAAAAAATCATAGATATCACACAATCATTGTACCCTCCTGTATTAAAACACAACCAATGCCCATCCTCGAGGCATCAAGATATGCGGTATAAGAACCTGAAGCTGATGGAATAACTAACACTAGAGATGTGGTCAAAGCAATCTTGAGCTTCTGAAGTTCTATCCACACTCTTTTGACCACCTGAATACCCTCAATGGACACCACGTGCCCCAAGAATGCTACGAAACTGAGCCAAAAATTCACACTTGGAGAACTTTGCATAAATCTTCTCCTCCGTCAATCTCTATAATACCCTCCTCAAATGCTGAGTATGCTCATCTGGGCTACGTGAGTACGCTAGGATGCTATCATTGAATACAATAACGAAGGAGTATAATTACGGTTGAAATACACTGTTAATAAAATACATGAACGATACTGGGGCATTGGTCGGAAAAAAAAAGACATCACCAGGAACTCATAACCCAATAGAAAGATCCGCTTCACTCCACAACTAAACAACATGAGAGGTCTTCCAATACACTCACAACTCGAAGCCATATGCCAAACCGAGACAGAAATAAAACACTCAATATTTCTTGCCACATTTCTAGCCAATCCTTTTGTCATAATCAAACAATCTGAACACATCTAACCATCAAATCACACCCACCAGGTAGTCACCTAGTCACCAAATCCCATCCATAAGAACACAAACGGACATATAAGTCCCCAAATACACGGCTCCTATACTCAATATCTCAACACTCAAGCCGCAGAATAAAATCCGGCCTCAAGTCCTCCAGACTGTCCCATTATCAACATGTTTAAATCATTTCTCGTACCTTACCTATGAAAATTACAAGCCGTCGATGCACCGTTGGTGTCGAGCGCTCGTGTGCGTATTCGATATATGAAGGAAATTTCAAGAGTTACGTTTTTGGATAAAGAAATAGATTCGCACGACGAGAATTCAAGAATGTGTGATTTTTTTTCCTAAGGGTTCTATAGCCTCTCGAAGATAAGTACAGACGTCTCCGTATCGACCCGCAATACTCTACTAAACCTGATCATGACCGGTAAGTCCTATGTAACCTAGGCTCTGATACCAACTTGTCACGACACCAAATCTAGACTAGTTGTGATGGCGCATATCATGGAACTAGGTCAGCCAAATTAATGCTCAAACGTAAAGAATCTTTCATTTATATCACTTCTAAACTAACAATCCATAAAATTTTTGTTTGATCATTTATAAAACAGATAAAACTACGCCGAATGTTAAATACAACCCCAAGATCCGGGAGTCAGTGGTCATGAGCATCTATAGGAAATATACAACTCTGAGAAATAAAATCTATAATAGTAAGAAGGAGAACGCAGGGCTGCGGACGTGTACAGCTACCTCGCCAAATCTCCGAGAAGTCTCTAGAACAGATACATGGCTCTCTCTACCCTAGCACCTACATCTGCACGCAAGGTGCAGGGAGTAATGTGAGTATGCCAACTCAGTAGTGATGAAAATAAATCAGGTTTGAGCAGTAAGAAACATATAAAGTCTAATCATCATTTCACAATAAGCACAGTATTTCTTTCCAACAGTGTATATGTTCAACCATCACGCTAAAAAAACCAATTTCAGTAAAAAAAAATACATTGAAAAGTGTAATTTCCAACAATTTCAGAAAAATGTTCAAGAAGTTTAGTGTAAAATGAAATTAATCATAAGCAGCTACTCAGGAAAAAACATGAATCATAAACCCCCTCTCGGGCATAACATCACTCAAAATCAGTCACTCAGTATGCCTCACAATCACTCGTATCAGCCTCTCGGGCAACCTCACAGTCACTCATGCCTCCCAATCACTTGCCACTTGGCACTAGCACTCAGTAGGTACCTGCGCTCACTAGGGGTGTACAGACTCCGGAGGGGCTCCTACATGCCGAGCGCTAATATCAAGCCATATCGTGGCATAATCACTATGGCACTCAGCCTATCAATAACATGTTGCGGCGTGCAGCCCGACCCCATATCATATCCTTACAAATAAGCCCCCCTGACCTCACTCAGTCATCATAAACAGTGTAACATGTTCGGCGTGCAACCCGATTCCATAATATCTCACAACACATGCCCTTGGCTTCACTCAGCCAGAAATTCTCAAAAAGCCACTCGGGCTATTAGTACAACAGGGTACTCGACCCAACATCATTTTATATCTCAAAATAGTGTAAAATAAGGTTGAGTTTCAAAATCAGTTAAACATAATATAACTGAGTGTAAATCATGAATCAACACAGTGAGGAATAGTAGTAAATTTCCCCTAAGGAGTCCAAACAGGTCGGCGCAAGGTCCCAAACATGGCGTTCATCCCAAATATAGTAATAGTCTAAAAACATAATTTATCATATGATTTAAAAGTATTTACGCAACTCAATAGTTGCCACGGGAAGGACAAAGTCCCAACCCCCTATCAGTGCACGCCACACACTCATCATCCATCATGTGCGTCATACAGAAATAGTGAGAAAATACTATGTTCGGGATTTCATGCCCTCAAGACAATATTTACAATCATTACGTACCCCAAATCGGCCCGAAAACTACTTTGCGATGCTCTTGCCTCTCGAATCGGCTCCCGAATACTCCAATTCTAACCAAAACAAGATTAATATCATCAATATATGCTAGGGAGACGAGACCCTTTCGAAAATTATCAAAATTATACAAATTCAAAAATTGGCCAAACCCCACCCCGGGCCCACGTCTCGGAATCTGATAAAATCACAAAACTAGAATCCTTATCCTTCCACGTGTCTACCCATGTGAAATATATCAAAATCCAACCACAAATGACCATCCAATTTCTCTATTAAAGTCTCAAGTTTCCAAGCCCTAACTCCCAGTTTAATCACTAATTTTCCCATACATTTCACCCTAAATCAATCCAAAAATAACATAGAAACGAGTTTTAGGTTCAAAAATCGTACCTCCACGAAGTTCTCTTGAATTCCCCCCTTCAAAACCATCTCTCAAAGCTCAATCCCGGATGAAAATGTTGATGAAATGACTCAAATTCGCGAAGGCTGGGTATTTATACTTTCTGCCTAGTGAAACCGCACCTTCGGTCATTTCTCCGCACTTGCGGTCCCAGGTGTGCACCTGTGTTATTCTCTTAAGTCCCATTTCTCGTTCTTGCAGTTAATCAGCCACAATTGCGGCTTTGCAGGTGCGGTCCATGTTTCGTACCTGCGACATTCCTTTAGCCCGACCAATTCTGCACATGCGCATGTTGGCTCGCACATACGGCTACCTTTTCGCAGGTGTAGCCACACAACAAGCCTGGCACCTGCAACTTCTTCAGTTGTATTTTCCAAGTTTAATCCTTCCAATGACTATCCGAAATTATCTCGAGCCCTTCGGGACCCCAACCAAAAACACAAACAAGTTATAAATGGTTACCCAAACTTAGTCAAACCCTCGGAACACCCAAGATAATATCGAAACATGAATTCGACTCATGATTCAAGCCTAAGAATCCTAAAACTTCTGAAAATCATCTAGGATGCCGAACTAACCAAAACTCATCTGAATTACCTGAAGCTTTGCATAGATATCCAATATGGCCCTACGAACCTGCTCCAACTTCTGGAATTCCATTCCGACCATGATAGCTAAGCTATCTGAACCATAAAATCCACGTTCCGAGATCGTTTACCAATAAGTAAACTTCTTGTTGAATTTTCCATATATTATGTCAATTTAAGAGGCTAAGTGTCTCAATTCTCACCACAACCACTCCTAACTCGAACCAACCGACCCGACACATCAAAATTAGGTTAATTAACACATGACAAAACTGAAACATGGGAAACTTGGCTAATATCACGGAATGACCGACTGGGTGGTTACAATAGTGGTTGTATAGTAGAACTTCATAGTCGATCTACAATAGCAGACCTAATCGAGTTAGATATAGTAGAATTTGATGTTATAATGGGTATGGATTGGTTGGCTTCTTATTATACCAATGTAGATTATAGATCAATGATTGTCCGGTTCCAATTTCCAAGGGAGCCTGTTTTAGAAGGGATAGGTAATACGGCATCACCGAGAGATAGATTTATTTCCTATCTTAAGGCAAGGAAGATGATCAGAAAGGTCTATATTTATCACTCAGTTTCGGTACAGGATGTGAAAGTAGAGTCACCAACCATTCAATCTATCCATATGGTTAATGAGCTTCCCGATGAGCTTTCGGGTCTTCCGCCAAAGCGAGAAATTGAGTTTACTATTGACCTATTTCAAGATACTCAACCAATATCTATTCTTCCCTATAGAATGGAACCCGCATAACTGAGAGAATGAAGGAACAACTAAGGGACTTGCTTGAAAAAGGCTTTATCAGACCTAGTACAACACCATGGGGAGCACTTGTGTTATTTGTGAGGAAGAAAGATGCTTCCTCGCAGATGTGTATTGATTATTAACAGTTGAATAAGGTGACAATCAAGATAAAGTACCCGCTCTCGAGGATTGATGATTTAATTGATTAGTTGCAAGGTGTCAAGTATTTATCGAAGATAGACTTAAGGTCCGGGTACCATCATGTAGGGGTTAAGGAGAATGATATTTCGAAGACACCATTCAGGACCAAATACGGGTACTTTGAGTTTCTGAGGGCCTGATTGATTATGCCATTAGATGGCTTGTTATAGCGGTTGGGCTGCAGGAGCCCCTACGGAGTCTTTACACCCCCAGTGAGCGCGAGTACCCTGAGTGAGTGATATGATGTTTTCCGAGGGGCTGTTCTTGATTCATGATGTGCCCGATGGGCTGATTGCGAGTGGTTGTGAGGTTGCCCGAGGGGCTGATTCTGAGTGATGTTATGTCCGAGAGGAGGTTATGATGCATGTTTTTTTCCCGAGGGGCTATCTATTATTTTCATCACTTTTAATCTTAAGCCTCATTGAAACTCTTTTGAAACTGTTGGAAAAATTATCTTCAAATGAGTTTTTTACATAAATTTTGTTTTAAGCGAGAGGATTTGACTTATATACTGTTATTAAGGCATGTCGTACTTACTGTGATTTCATGATGTGGATTTATGCGTTTCTTACTGCTCAGACTTTATTTACATTTATTACTTACTAAGTTGGCATACTCACATTACTCTCAGCAGGGTATGTGTAGATCCAGGGATTTCTGGACGTGATAGCAAGTGCTGATTCTTCCATATGTCGTGGATACTCGGAGTCGGCAAGGTAGTTGCATGGAAATCGCAGCCTTGCTCTTCTCCCTCTTATCTTCCTCATAGTATATTAGTTCTTTCCAGACTGTAATAGTCTTAATTATTTTCGGATTGTCCTTAGTAGACGCTCGTGACTTGTGACACTCCGATGTCGGTCTTTTGTTTGCTTTCCGCACTTGTTTTTTAAACTTATGTTATGAAGTTTTATAAATTAATTTCTTAAAAACACCTCTATTATGAAGTGTCGAATTATCCTGAAACTGTGTCGGTTGGCCTAGTTCGATGATAGGCACCATCATGACCGGGTGGTTTAGGATCGTGACATGTGGGCACTAAGATAAGTTAACTATGAACGCAATAAGGGGGCAGAAAGACCAGGAAAAGTAATATCATACGTTGAAAGAAAGCTAAGATGGAACGAAAGAAATTATCTGATCAGTGATCCAGAGTTTGTTACGTTACGAATGAACTTAAGGGTTCGGAGTTTTATACATGCAACATATACAGCGATAGAAGATGTTCGTATACATTAAAAGAATAAATTGTGCCCAGGACATAGACGAAAGATTAAATTGTTAAAGGATTGTATCATGCATATTCCTCAGTGCCCGTGAAAGGCTAAAGTAATACAATGAGCCGCAGATAGGAAGATAGCTTAAGCATAAAAGCCGATTACATAATAAGGAAACTAAAGAGGTACATCAACAAAGTAAATCAGGAATTTGATTATCGAACCCAGAAAATTATGAAAATAGTGGTTGAGAACATTATAGGATCACTCTTGATATCAGAGGTACAAGACATACAGTACAACAGCCATATTCTATAACGGCTCTATGATAAAGCCAGTTAGAAGCGTACTGGCCTTATAAGAAGTCAATATGAAGCTCCTACCGGATTATGTAAGCACCAAAGGTGCAAGTGTTATAATAAGAGCTTCAAGTTGTGGATGTAAATTGTACCTATGTGGAAGGAAGGTTATGAACGAAATAGAAGTTATGATGAGAGATTTTAAGGCAAAGGTAAACAACGTACGGGATACTCAAATGCAGAAGGTTGGGAATAGGCCACACTTCGGATAGAAGGCTAGAAGCGCCTGGATTCAATATCCAGGAATAATAGCGACATCGTCGGTGGCATATCTTGTAGCCTATGGTTTCTAGGTATTGAGAGGTCTAGTTAAGAAAGTAAAAGAAGAGTTAGAGACGATGTGATATCTCACTTGATGTTCCAGAATAACACAAGGAAATCTATGGTGCAAGGAAGTTTAAGGAAGGTTGCGAGTAGTATAGATAGGTATGTGTAGGCCTCAAGACAATGTTGGGTAAAGCGATAATGTTTTATGAAGATATAAGTAAAGATAAGAAAAGGGAAAGTGAGAAGGTGACTAAAATGGATAGGTCCTCAAGATTAAGCCCATAAAAACAAGAAAGCTGCTAGTTTCTCTAATTTATGAAAAGTTAAGTATAGCCTAAATGACCTCAAAGGATTCTGAGAGTAATATAGTTTAGGAGAGATGGAATGCTGCCCTAGTAGTAGAATAAGGATGTAACTGTGATAGATAAAGGATGACGTTTAGGCCTTCGCTTGAGTAATAATTTGAAAGGGGGNTGCTATGTTTGAGGGCCTGGTTCCCAGGTTTATAATGGGCCTATGAAGGCTCCCTATAGTGTAATGGATACTGTTATGTAATTTATTTATTGTGGGTTGTAATAATTTCTGTAATAACAGATTTTGGGTTAATTAATGAAAGCTGGGGGGGAGGGGGGGAGGGAAGAGGATTTCATGAATTGTACATGATTAATACACCTATGTAAGGTAAATCACACTGTGATGCTATGAAATACGATTATGAGAGTATGGTATCGTATCACCCCCAGGTGAATCAAGATAATCATTTTAAGGTTTCACGATGAAACGTGAAACCTAGCGACAGTGTTACATAAGAGATCAAGTAATCAGTTATAGATGATACATCTACATTAAGGCGAATCGACAAAGGATGGGAAAAAGTCACAAATTATGAGGCGAGATTAGGTTGTCATTCTTAAGATGAACAATAATGAAAAAACATTAAAGGACATAGATTTGTACATATAGGATATGCAATGAGGGTAACCTGGAGTTGGTTGCAGACCAAGGTAACGATAAATATTATGCTATAGTATGACCTACCTTGATGCAGTAAAGTCATACAAATGGATAAACGGATCTACGAAATAAGGTATTACAATATTCGCAAGTTCAACAAAGTATCGAGCGAAGAACATCAGTATACCTATAGATTCCCAGAGGGACATATTATTAAGCTATGTATATGTTTACCAAGTAAGGCCTAGAAATTGGCTAAAGTTTGGAGGAAAAAGGAGAGAAGAGACGCATAAGCACACTTACAAGGTCAGAGTCCTACATGCTATATGATAGAAGTTACCAACAGTTACAAGACCGGAAATATTCCGACTATAACTCGTGGTGCGAGAAAGAGGACTAAAAGGGGGAATGCCCTGGCCTTTGGGATTCATTCACAAAACAGTTGCCTAATTGGCAAGAGGAGTGCTAATGTGTATTAGCAAGTGCTATGGGTTATGAGAATGACAAGTGCATCAGCAAACATTCAAGGACAAATTTTCCAAATGGGGGAATGATGTTACACCCCACATTTTCGTATATGAAAGCGCGCCATAAATAAATTGATGAGAGCTCGAAAATGAGATGTTACATCCCATATTTTTTTGTACGCTAATGTTTCGTCGCAAGTTAATCAAGGTAAGCTCGGGACTGAGATTATTTTGGAGATTATAAGGATTATGCTATTTCAAACAAGTGAAGAGTAAATTCGTGAAGGTGAGAGGGTAAGCAAGTCAAAGAAAATAAGTTTGCGTCCATGTTTGGCATGCTGGGATAAAATATGGGTCGAGCGTTAATACCCGATATTTATGGGCTACTGTCATACAAGGTACCACATGACCATGATAGTAAGGTGTATAAGGTGTGTAAGAAACGAGTATTATTTTAAGTAATTTGAGTCAATTCTTAATTATGCGGGTAGGTGTAACAATGAATGATGAACACAGACTGTGATACGACATGCCAATGAAAAATCATGATCGACTGTTAAAACTACAGTTAAATCTAACATTAATCATGACTCAGTTAATCTAACAATATTTAAATATCAATTAATAGGTCTCAGTCAAATAACAACATACTATGAATATGATTTCTAACATGAATCATGACTCATTTAATCTAACAAATAGGGAAGGAAAGCATAAAACAAGACATGGTAGCAACATAGTCCAACAATCAACAAGGAACGTGATTACCCTAGTGCACGCCCACACGCCCGTCATCTAGCTTGTGTGTCACCCTAACACATTATAATAACATGGTTCCTAGAGATCATTAACCTTAATTCCTAGTTTAGAAATGTTACTTACCTCAAAGCGCACAACACAGTGCTCCAACAAGCCCTTGCCTCATGAATCGGCTTCTGAACGACTCGAATCAAGCCAAAGCACCATAATACCATCAATATTAGGCATGCGAAACAATTCCAAAGGAAAAGTCTATGATATTTAACTCCAATTAAAAGGTCAACTCAAAAAGTCACTCCACGGCCCAGATCTCTAAAACTGATAAAATTCAAAAATTCTGGTCATCCAATCAATTACGGGTGCAACCGTAGTAAAATCATCCAATTCAACCCTTCAATCACCAAATCACACTCTCACATACCATGATCTAAAATCCCCCAGCTTCACTTCAAATTCACATAATCTAGGTGTAATAATCAACGGATAATAAATATTTATCAACAAAATTGATTGAACTTCACTTACCTCTTAATTTGTAACAAGATCCCTCTAAAAATGTTCCTTAGCCGAGCTCCACAAGTCCAAAATGAGAAAAACAACAAAAACCCTCATTTTAACCCTTTGACCAGCAATTCTCGCATCTGTCAACCGCATATGTGGTTCCACAGGTGCGGTCCAAAAGTCACATATGTGATTCCTCACAACCTCCAGTATATTCCCTTTCGCGGACAATGTTCCGCATTTGCGGTCTATGACTTGGCTAGCCTTCTTCGCGTATGCGCTCATCTGCGAGCTCGTACGTGTCATAATTCCCTCGCACTTGTGCATGTTCCCAACTGCAACCTGTCCCGTATTTGCACATAATAGGCTCTTCTGCAGCTCCGCACCTACGTCCATTATTGGGTAATGGTATATTATCTAATTAATTAAATAACTAATTGGATAAACATGGAAAAAGAGTAATGTGGCAGAAAACCACTCTTTATCTATATGACTCTTGATAAAATTTATTAGGTGGCAACAATGTGTCAATTACACCTTCATTTCCTTACAAGTATTTTCCATATCAAATATTACAATGAAAAGTGACAAAAGGACATTAGCCATTCTGATGAGATTCAACAAAATTTAATTTTCAAGATACCTCACCTTTCTTTATACTTTGTATACAATCAATACATTAGCACTGTTGCAAATTAAAAAAAAAACACAAACATTAGTATTCTTTCAATCAAAGAAAATGTTATCCATTTTTATAAAGGCTTTCAATAAAATTGATTCTCAAAGCACTTCAATCAGATTACTACTTTGACAACGTGATTTCTTAACAAAAATCCGACGAGGTTTCTTAGCACAATTAGCAACGTGAGATTTTATGATTCTAAGGGAGTACGGTGCAACCTTTTTTCAAGGATATCATACGGAATATTTTCCTATTCCAGGTATGTTAAGGCTAAGCCCTTCCTTCATTTTAGCATGAACTTGTCATTACATAAGTTTGATAACGGGGCATAAAGAAAAATTCATATCCCGGAATTTACGTATATTTTTTCTAGTCTTGCAAGTTACAATATTCTCTTTATCAGGACTTCACATTCATTTGAGTATTTCTTTATTCTAGTCAAGAGAGAAGAGAGTCAATATATACAATATCATAATATTTTAATTACCATCAATCTATAATCGATGGGCAGGACCCTATTGGGTAACCTCTGACTATATGGTAAGTTATATACCGATCCTATTTTGGTCGAGCGTCTATGAGCATGCGCAGTTGGTCGAGATACAAAGCCTTGTATGGTTGAGCAACTATGAGATAGCCTACTACGGTAGAGCAGTTATATATATATACCGAGCCTTATAGGGTAGAAAAACTATTTTACTTACTGTATTGAGAGAGTAGAGTCAGTATCACCAGGTAAGCATATCTTCAGATTATCTTTGACTTCCAGCTACTTGCATTTATTATATTATCAGTTCAGTTTCAGTTTTCACTATATTGCCTTACTTACTCGGTACATTATTTTGTACTGATGTCCCTTTTTCTGGGGGCGCTGCATTTCATGCGTGCAGGTTTAGACAGACAAACAGGTAGGCCTCCTCATTAAGTGTTGCCCGAGTTCAACTTGATTGGTAATCTCCATGCCTTTCGGAGTTGACGGGTTTAGAGCCTTAGATACATATATATATATGTGTGTATATATATATATGTATATAAGTATATGTATATATATATACATATTTATGTATATGTATATATATGTATGTATATGTATATATATGTGTTATGAGTAAGTCGGGGAGCTGTTTCGATCACATTATATCCCTCAGTAAAGGCTTATAGACATATCATGTCACTTAGTGCAAATGTTGGGCTTGTAGGCCTTGTATGTATATTTGGTTGGTTTGTCAGCTGCAATAATTATGATGGTCTTGTCGGCCCAGCTTCGCATTAATATTTAGTCAGCATTCGTAATTGTCTTGCAATTTGGCCCATGGCCAAAATTTTACATCACATGTTAAGAGTTCCTTAGTCGCAAGTTGGTACGCAATGATAGGTGAGACACCGGGTGCCGGTCTCGCCCCCAGGTTTGGGGGGTGACAGATAGTTTGTTCATACAGTGTTTTCCCACTTAAATTTGTATATCAGAAGATGTGGCCATGTTGGCCCATGGTAGTTACTTAGAAAAAATGAGTTACATAGTGGTTTGCTCGGGTCAGCACGGCACCGGGTGCCAGCCACGCCTCCCTGGGTTTGGGGCGTGACAGAAGTGGTATCAGAGCAGGTCATGTCCTAGGAAATCTACAAAGTCGTGCCTAGTAGAGTCTCACTTATGGGTGTGATGCGCGCCACATTTATAATTGAGAGTCTATAGGGTATTTAGGAAATGTTACCCTTCTTTTGTTTCTAGATCATGCCATTGAGCTAAGTCGTAAGAAGTCAGTATGAAGCTTTCACTAAATTTTGTATGCACCAGAGGTGCAGGTACTATAGTAGTGCTTCACGGCGTAATATCCACCTATGTGGAAGGGAGGTTATGAAAAAAACAGAAGACACGATGCGAGATTGAAAGGTAAGCAAGGTAAAGGTTAAAAAGATACAAGTACAAAAGGTTGTGAATAGTCGAGACTTCAGATATAGTTTGGGTTTTAGCTCAGTTTACATTGGAGACTTTGGAAAAATATTTATAAGTTTCTAACAGTTAATATTCGAGGATGAATGTTTCTAAAGGGGGTAAGGATGTTACATCCCGTGCTTTTCTACATTAGATTTTTCATAAGATAGTTGATATAAGTTCAAGGACAAGACAATTTTTGAGGTTATAAGTATTTATGACTTGAAATTTTTGAATAAAATATAGTCCAAGCTATAATACCCCGTATTTATGGACTAGTGCTATACCGCATGACCATGATAGTAAAGTATATGAAGCTTATTAGTATTTAAGTGAAATAAGATCTAGAAACTAATTGTGTGGAATTAGTATAAGTGGATAAGTGTAAAAATTGTGTTGTCCACGTGGGACCATGGAAACTAAAGAAAGGTGTGACTAATTTGTATTAAAGGGTGACATTTGTCGAGAAAGTCATGATTTTCAAAGTGATGACAAATGGGCGTGGACCCCACTGTCCACTGACTATAACTATTACATTTACTTTTTGATGGATAAACTTAAGACTTGAATATATATATATATAGTATAAACTTGCATAGTTACTATTATTATTTTCGGATATGCTTTAAATTATACACTTGATACGAGAAAGTTAATAAATGAGATTTTCTTTATTGTAAAGATAGAATCATTTTCTCACAAGAAAAGAAGATTATCTTTTTACCGTTTTAAGAATTAAGCGTAAAAAAATTTATACTCTTTATATGAGATTAAAAAAATTAGAAGTTGAGAAAATACATATATTTTTACATGAATATTTTAATAAAATAATAGTGTATGTATAAATTTTATATGGTACAATAAATTTTTATTTTTAATACATTAATAGTAGTACTTTACAACGAGGACAAGACTTCTAAGTTTTCTTGATAGTATCCATGATAGTTCACATGATAGTGTCTACTAAATTAAAAATCTATATAGTATTATAGTAATAAAATTATTAGAGGTGGGATTACGTGCCATGTGTTTAGGAATTGAAAACGAATGTTACAACATGATAAATAGAAATTACTACTATGTATGCTTTACTTCCACGTGTTTTTGGCCTTATCATCATATAGACTCTTATATTTAAATGGGTCAAATATAAAAGAATAACTATTGGTTATTATATGTATTTATAATGAGATATTTTTGATTTATTAGTATTTTTATACCTTAACTACTAAAATATGGAGATAAGCACGTGGTAGATATGTTTTGTATAAATAGGCAATATTTGTCACAGATATAGGACTCCCAATGCCAACACATGGCCAGGTGGAAGTAGAACATTAAATTATCCGTTTGCTTTCATTTTGGCAAAGGTTACTTATAACATATACATTTCATTTTTGTGGGAAAAAAACAACGTTCAACATCTCTTTAAGTTAATGATTAGCTCTTTAATTTGGGGAATTCATGCCAACATCTTGATGATAAGTTATTTTCTAATAAGAAAAAGTTAGTAGTAACCATGGTTCTCACTTTGGGAATAATTCTTTCGAAGGCGATCAAAGTTTGATTTGTCATTTACGACCTTCACGAGTTCTTATGAGCAATTAAGGTATGTTAAGGCTATCCCTTCTTTTTTTGGCATGATCTATACGACACAAGTGAAACAAGAAAATGCACAACTTTCACAAATGACTCTATTCATAGAAGTATTAGAGGTGCCCACGTTATTGAATTCCCATGTATCTTATTATCACATCTTCTATTCATGGATCTCAGAAAAATACGTATTTGATAAAGTTTATCCGAAAGGTATATTGATCTTATTAACGTATTTCTTATGCATTGCATTCATTTATACATGTACATTGACCCATGACCATATGTCGTTATATACGCGTATATATATATATATATATATATATATATATATATATATATATATTATATGTATATGGTATATGGGAAAAGGTTACAGCATTATATACGCACCACCACCTGATTAGTTGGTATACGTTGATTATTTTGCCCACTATGGCCGAGATGATATGATGGGATGCCCTTAGAGGCTTGATGATGTTATGAACACATGTACCTATACACGACATGATATTCATACGCATATGCATGACACTATAAGTATTTCATGATTTACATAGTTATCCAGACTTACAGGTTGAGTCATGTACTCCATGTTTCTCCCATATCCTTTATATACTTATTTATGTGCCTTACATACTCGGTACATTATTCGTACTGACGTCCTTTTGTTGGGGACACTGCATTGATGCCTGCAGGTATAGATAATCAGTTCGACAATCCCTCATAGTAGACGAGGTCAGCATTCGACGAAGGATCGATAAGACTCCACCTCATTCGGAGTGCAGGCGAGCCCATAAGTCATCGTGTCAGAGTTTTGCTACAAACTTATGGGTAGGCCGGTACCCTATCCCATATGATGTCGAATAATCTTAGAGTCTTTGTAGACATAAGTTCATTTTTACAGTATGTCAGAGGCCTTGACAGCCCATATGTATTCATGTCGTAAGTACAATGGTTTGTTGATACAGTATTTTCCCACTTACAATTGTACATTACAAGATGTGGCCATGTTGGCCCATGATAGTTACAAAGAAAAAATGAGTTACATAGTGGGTCGCTCGGGCCAGCACGACACCGGGTGCCAGCCACGCCTCATCGGATTTGGGGCGTGACATGAAAGAAGAAGAAGATTATCGACAACTTCTTGAGGGTTTGGAGTAGATCAATTTGGGAGAGAATTTCGTGGTCTCTTTATGTTTCTACTACTTGGATATTATGAAGATATGTGTCTTGATTCATCCCCTAAAGAGGCCCTCTTGGCTAACAAACACATGTCCATGTAGGAGGGACTAATTTGGGCCTTCCTTTCTACAAAGTAGGTGAAACACCTACTTGTCAACTATTTGGTTAATTAATAGGTGTCACATACTAATCTTATTCGCTTAGACATGTATCTTTCCCTCTTTTAATTATCACAACATGTATTATCTAGCTCTAGCTAGTAGGACGAGTAAGTAGGTCAAGCAATTATATCGGTAAGCAAGCAGCCCAATTTTATGTATCCATTATCTCATTTTGTTTTTCCAAGTCTCATTCAACTTAACTTACTTAAGACTTCGATAAACCTTCCTTATCCATGTAGATGGATTTCATTCCTTCTAGTTCTACGTCAACAAACTTACGACGTAATTTTACGTATGAAATATGGGGTGTAACACGGATCCTGTTGAAGTGCTAATCAAAAGCCAATACAGCCTGCTACAGTGTGCAACCCAATCGATATAATAATATTAATTGTAAAGCCTATATGGCCTGCTGCGGTGTGCAGCGTGATCCATAATAACACTCTCAACACAACTAAGGCCTACATCAGTAACCAATATCTCAAGTCTCAAGGGCTCACAATCTCATATAACTCCACCCAATAACTACACATATGGAACAACAATGATGACATGTGGTGTAACAATGAATGATGAACACAGACTGTGATATGACATGCCAATGACGAATCATGATCGACTGTCAAAACTATAGTTAAAACTAACATGAATCATGACTCAGTTAATATAACAATATTTAACTCTGAATTAATAGGTCTCAGTCAAATAACAACATACTCTAAATAAGATTTCTAACATGAATCATGACTCAGTTAATCTAACAAATAGGGAATGCAAGCATAAAACAACACAACATAGAAACATAGTCCAACGGTCAATAAGGAACATGATTACCCTGGTGCACGCCCACACACTCGTCATCTAGCATGTGCGTCACCCTAACAAATTAAAATAACACGGTTCCCAAAGAACATTAACCTTAATTCCTAGTTTAGAAATGTTACTTACCTCAAAGCGCACAACACAATGCTCCAACAAGCCCTTGCTCATGAATCGACCTCTGAGCGACACGAATCTAGCATAACCACCTTAATACCATCAATATTATCTATGGGAAACAACTCCAAAGGAATAGTCTACGATATTTAACTCCAATCGAAAGGTCAACTCAAAAAGTCACTCCACGGCCCACACCTCTAAAATCTGACAAAATTCAAAAATTCTGGTCATCCATTCAATTACGGGTCCAACCGTAGTAAAATCATCCAATTAAACCCTCCAATCACCAAATCACACTCTCCAATACCATAATCTAAAATCCCCCAGTTTTACTTTAAATTCACATAATCTAGGTGTAATAATCAAGGGATAATAAATATTTATCAACAAAATTGATTGAACATCACTTACCTCTTAATTTGTAGCAAAATCCCTCTAAAAGTGTCCCTTAGCCGAGCTCCACAAGTCCAAAATGAGAAAAACAACACAAATTCTTGTTTTAACCCTTTGACCAGCAATATCACACCTGTCAACCGCATATGTGGTTCCAGAGGTTCAGTCAAAAGTCACATCTATGATTCCTCACAACCTCCAGTATATTCCCTTTCACGGACAATGTTTCACATTAGCGGTATATAACTTGGCCAGCCTTCTCTTTGTATGCACTCATCTGCCCGCACCTGCGAGATCGTAGGTGTCATAATTCCCTCGCACTTGTGTATGTTCCCAACTCCAACCAATCCCGTATTTGCACATAATAGGCTCTTGTGCGGATCCGCACCTACGACTCATTTGTGATTGTCTTCATTGACGATATCCTTGTTTATTCGCGAAGTCAGGAAGATCATGCTAATCACCTCAAGGAAGTTCTGTAGACTCCTCATCAGCACCAGTTGTATGCAAAGTTTTCAAAATGTGAGTTTTTGCTAGAATCAATCACCTTTTTGGGCCATGTTGTTTCCAGGGAAAGGATTCAGGTTGATCCCCAAAATATTGAAGTGGTAAAAGATTGGCCTAGACCAACGACCCCGTCAGAGATTCGCAGTTTCTGAGAGTTGGCTAGATATTATCGGAGGTTCGTGGAGGGATTCTGTACCATATCCTCCCCATTGAGTACGCTGACGCAGAAAGTGATTAAGTTTTAGTGATCTGATGCTTGCAAAAAGAGTTTTTAAGAATTGAAATCAAGATTGACTTCGGCGCCAGTGTTGACCTGGGCAGAAGGTTCAGAAGGGTTTATGGTGTATTGTGATGCTTCAAGGGTTGGTTTGGGGTGTGTATTGATGCAACGTGGTAAGGTAATAGCGTATTCTTCAAGACAACTCAAGGATCACGAGAAGAATTATCCGACGCATGATTTGGAGATCGCAGCAGTTGTGTTTGCATTAAAAATCTGGTGGCATTATCTTTATGGGGTCCATGTGGATGTGTTCACAGACCACAAGAGTCTTCAGTATTTATTCAATAAGGAGTTGAACTTAAGGAAGCGGAGATGGTTGGAATTTCTTAAAGATTATGATATGAATATTTTGTACCATCCAGGAAAGGCGAATGTGGTAGCCGACGCTCTTAGTCGGAAATCCATGGGTAGCTTGACTCATTTGGAAGCAGATCAGAGGCCTCTAGCTCGGGAGGTTTATCAGTTGGCTAGTCAGGGGGTCTGTCTTTCGGCCTCAGACGAAGAGAATGTCGTGATGCGCAATGGAGCGGAATCTTCACTTGTAACGGAAGTCAAGGAAAAGAAATTCAGGGATCCAACATTGATGCAATTGAGAGAGGCATTCCATAATCTCAAGACTACAACTTTCTCACTCGGCAATGATAACGGTGCTTTGCGGTGCCAAGGGAGGCTATGTGTTCTGGATGTGGACGATCTTCGAGAGAGAGTTATGGTAGAGGCTCACAATTCCAGGTATTCCGTACACCGAGGTTCTATGAAGATGTATCCCGACCTGAAGGAGATTTATTGGTTGAATGGTATGAAGAGGGGTGTGGCGGACTTGTGGCTAAGTGCCCAAGTTGTCAGCAAGTGAAGGTCGAGCATCAAAGGCCCGGTGGGTTGACGCAGCTTATGGAAATACCAATATCGAAAAGGGAGATGATCAATATGGACTTCGTGGTTGGGTTACTCGGCACTCCTCGCAAGTTCGACTCAATTTTGGTAATAGTGGATTGACTCACGAAGTCAGCGAATTTCTTGCCGGTCAAGTCCACCGATACTGGAGAACAGTATGCTCAGTTGTATATCAATGACATAGTAAGACTCCATGGCACTCCAGTATCTATTATATCGGATCGAGAGGCTGAGTTCACAGCTAACTTTTGGAAGAAATTTCAGCAAGGTTTGGGCACATAGGTAAATCTCACCACAGCTTTCCACCCGCAGACAGACGGTCAGGCGAAATAGACTATTCTGACGCTTGAAGATATGTTACGGGCTTGTGTTTTGGATTTCAAGGGCAGATGGGATGATCACTTCCCGCTTATAGAATTTTCTTACAACAACAACTTTCATACTAGTATTCAGATGGCCCTATTTGAGGCATTGTACGGTAGGAGGTGTAGGTCTCTGATTGGATGGTTTGAGGCTGGTGAGGGAGAATTGCTAGGACCAGATCTTGTGCATCAAGCTATGGAAAAAGTTATAGTCTTCCAGAAGAGGATGAAGACTGCTCAGAGTCGTCAGAAATCCTATGCGGACATTCGTCGGAGAGATTTGGAATTTCAAGTAGATGATTGGGTATTCTTGAAGGTGTCTCCCATGAAAGGAGTGATGCGGTTTGAAAGAAAGGGAAATTTAGCCCAAGGTATGTCGGGCCATATAGGATTGATCAAAGGATAGGGCAGGTGGCGTAGAGGCTGGAATTTCCCCCTGAGATGTCATTAGTGCACCCGGTGTTTCATGTGTCCATGATGAAGAAGGTAGTTGGAGATCCATCTGTCATCGTGATAGTTGAGACCATTGAAATTAATGAAAATTTATCATATGAAGAGGTTCCGATTTCTATTCTTGATAGACAAGTTCGTAGGTTGAAAAACAAAGAGGTCGCTTCGGTCAAAGTATTATGGCATATTCAATAAGTCGAAGAATCCACGTGGGAAATAGAAAATGAAATGAAAAATAAATATCCCCACTTGTTTGAATAAGTCTGGTAGTGGTTTTGACAGTTGTCATCTCTAAGCAATTACATTGGTGTCAAATTTTGTGCAAGAACACTCCACTCCCCTAATTACCCTACTATTGTGACTTCTCAAACTTTGTGCCATAAATGCATATGTTGTTGTGATTAGTTGGATCATGTGCAACTCATTGTAATCGTTGAATTATGTGCAAATTTGTGGAGTTAATTGAACTATGTGTGGCTTGTGGAAGTAATTAAATTATATGCAACTTGTTGAGATGACCGGATTATGTGCAAGTTGATAGAGTAACTGAAAATGTGTGGAATTGGTAAAATGTGTTTAGTAAAAATTTGGGGGTTGGCATGTTTTGTGTTCTCTTAACTAAGTGATTCCTCGATCCTCATTTGAGGACAAATGAATTTAAGTGGGGGAGGATGTAAAGACCTGTAAAATTTCTTAACGAAAAATAATGCCCGAATAGGTCCCCATGTTGTTATAACTATGAAAATTCTAAAAATGGGCATTTTTGAAGTAAAAAGCTCCCTGGGACTTAAAAGATGAAATTCTCCAGAATTGTGAGGATCTGCGGTCCACTATGTAATCGCAGATAGGTATGCGGACCACATAGTGGCCGCATACCTGGATAACCTACTGTCCAATTTGAGGACAGCTATGCGGCCCAAGATGCGATCGTATTTTGGGAATGCGGACCACATAGCCGTCGCATCCTTGCACCTCCATTTTTGCGGAGGAGATTATGGGACGCACTATGCGATCGCATAACAGGTATGCGAACCGCATAATGGTCGCATACCTGGGCAATCTGGTTCCCATTTTGTCCCATTTGAGGGCCATTTATTCGACAGGAATGCGGACCGCATAGCAGGAATGGGATCGCATTCCTGACTGCATTTCCATATTCAGGGCTTCTAATTTCTAATTTTAAAACCCGAACCCCAATTTAATAAAACACCCCTCCCCTTCATTTTTAAAGACTATCTAATCAAAATAGAGAGAAGTGAGAGTGGGTTCTGTGCGTATGTGTATTGATTATCGGCAGCTGAACAGAGTTACGATGAAGAACCGGTATCCTTTGCTTCATATAGATGACTTGTTTGATCAATTTCAAGGGTGCCAGATTATTTTCTAAGATTGACTTGCATTCCGGTTGTCATGAGTTGAAGATTTTGGGGCTAGACATCCCGAAGACTGCTTTCAGGACTAGATATGGTCATTACGAGTTTCTGGTTTTGTCATTCAGGCTGACCAATGCCCCAGCAGCCTTTATGCACTTGATGCACAGTGTATTCCGGCCTTATATGGATTATTTCGTCATCGTGTTCATTGACGATATCTTGGTGTATTCCCTATCTCCGGAAGATCATGAGCAGCTTTTAAGAGTTGCGCTTCAGACCTTGAGAGAGAAGAGATTGTATGCAAAATTTTGATTCAAAGAAGATAGAGGCGGTGCAAAGTTGGCCTAGACCATCATCAGCTACTAAAATTCGTAGTTTCCTTGGTTTGGCAGGGTACTACCTCCGTTTCGTAGAGGGATTTTCATCTATTGCTACACCTATGACTAGACTGACACATAAGTGTTCTCAGTTCAGGTGGACTGAGGAGTGTGAGGGGAGCTTTCAGAAGCTCAAGTCAGCTTTGACTACAGATCCTGTACTGATTTTTCCTACGGGTTCAGGTTCTTATACAGTTTACTGTGATGCCTCGAGATTTGGCCTTGGAGCGGTTTTGATGCAGGACGGTAGGGTGAATGCCTACGCGTCCTGATAGTTGAAGGTGCACAAGAAGAACTATCCAGTGCACGATCTTGAGCTAGCAGCTATTGTTCACGCCTTGAAGATTTGGCGTCATTATTTGTATGGAGTGCATTGTGATATTTTCACTGATCACCGTAGTCTGCAACATCAGCTTAAGCAGAAGGACTGGAATTTGCGTCTGAAGAGGTGGTTGGAGCTTCTCAAGGATTATGACCTCAGTATCTTATATCATCCGGGGAAGGCCAATGTAGTGGCCGATGCCCTAAGTCGCAGAGCGGAGAGTTTGGGGAGTTTCGCCTACTTTTCGTTAGTAGATCAACCTTTAGCACTTGATGTTCAGGCTTTAGCAGGTCAGTTGGTGAGATTGGATCTATCAGAGCCTCCACGGGTATTGGCTTGTGTAGCCTCCAGGTCTTCTCTTTTTGATCAGATCAGAGCACGCCAGTATGATGATCCACACTTGCTTGTTCTTCATGACAGGGTCCGTCGCAGTGATGCAAGGTATGTGGTTATTGGCGATGATGGGGTCATGAGGATGTAAGGCCGGATGTGCATGCCAATGTGGATGGGCTTCGAGATTTGATTCTAGCTGAGGCCCATAGTTCCCGGTATTTCATCCATCCGGGTGCCGTGAAGATGTATCAGGATCTGAGACAGCACTATTGGTGGAGGCGGATGAAGAGAGATATTGTTGAGTTTGTGGCTCGATGTCTCAACTGTCAGTAGGTCAAGTATGAGCACAAGAGGCCAGGTGGGCTGCTTCAGGGCTTTGATATTCCGGAGTGGAAGTGGGAGCAGATCACCATGGACTTCGTAGTTGGGCTCCCACGGACTTCGAGGAGGTTTGATGCTATATGGGTTATTGTGGATCGGCTGACCAAGTCCGCGTACTTCATTCCTGTTGGTACTACTTACTCTTCGGTGAGGTTAGCAGAAATTTATATCAGGGATATTGTCCGATTGAATGGGGTTCACGATTCTATCATTTCTGACAGAGGTAATCAGTTCACATCTCAGTTTTGGAGAGCATTACAGAGAGAGTTGGGTACTCAGGTCGAGTTGAGCACAGTGTTTCATCCTCAGACTGACTGGCAGTCGGAGCGTACTATTCATATTTTGGAGGATATGTTGCATGCATGCGTCGCTGACTTTGGGGGTTCATGGGACCAGTTTCTGCCACTCGCGGGGTTTGCATATAATAATAGTTATCAGTCGAGTATCCAGATGGCTCCGTATAAGGCTTTATATGGTAGGAGGTGCAGATCTCCGGTTGGTTGGTTTGAGCCGGGCGAGGCTAGGCTATTGGTCACCGACCTGCTTCAGGATGTGTTAGGTAAGGTGAAGTTAGTTCAGGAGTGGCTTCACGCGGCGGAGTCTAGTCAGAAGAGTTATGCAAACCGGAAGGTCCGAGATGTGTCATTCATGGTTGGGGAGAAGGTAATTTTTTAAGGTATCACCCATGAAGGGTGAAATAAGATTCGGGAATAGGGGAAAGCTGAGTCCCCGGTTTATTGGGCCTTTTGAGGTGCTTCAAAGGATTGGGGAGGTGGCTTATAGACTTTCCTTGCCTCCCAGCTTATCGAGTATTTATCCGATGTTCCATGTTTTCATGCTCAGAAAGTATGTTGGTGACCCGTCTCATGTTTTGGACTTCAGCATGGTTCAGCTCGAGGGTGATATGTCATATGAGGTAGAGCTAGTGGCTATTTTGGGTCGTCATGTCAGAAGGATGGGGTATAGGGATATAGCTTCAGTGAAGGTTTAGTGGAGAGGATAGCTAGTGGAGGATGCCACCTAGGAGACCGAGCGGGAGATGCGGAAAAATTTCCTCACTTATTCGAGACTCCAGGTACGTTTGTAGACCCATTCGAGAACGAACGTTTGTTAAGAGGGGGAGAGTGAAACGACCCGGCCGGCCGTTTTGTGAGATTAGCCCCGTTTCCCCCATTTCTGCTTTATCATATATTTCATAGCCTATTTATGTTGTTTTGGGTCGGATGGTTTGAGTTCGGAGTGGTCGTGGTGAGAAAAGAGGCACTTAGCCTCTTGAAGTAGCCTAATAGTTGAAAAGTCAAACTGAGAGTTGATTTATTGGTAAACGACCTCTGAATGCAGATTTTATGGTTCGGATAACTTCGTTAGGTGATTTGGGACTTAGGAGTGTGTTTGGAATGAAGTTTTGATGTACGGTATATAATTAGGCTTGTATTGAAGAAAGTTATTTTTTGGCGATTTCTGTTCAGCTCTGGAAAATAGGCTATTGGGGTCGGAATGGAATTCCGATAGTTGGAGCAGGTTCGTAATGTGATTTTGGGTATGTGCGCAAATATTTCGGTCAATCAGATGTGTTTTGGTTGGTTTCGGCTTCATTGGCGAAATTTAGAAGTTTCAAAGTTCAGAGGCTTGAATTTTGATGTAATTTTGGTGTTTTTGTGTTGTTTTTGGTATTTTGAAGACCCGACTAAGTCTGAATGATGCTATGGGGTGTGTTGGTATGTTTGGTTGGGGCCTCGAGGGACTCGGGATTGATTCCGGATGATTGGCAGAGGTTTGAACTTGGGAAATTTGCAGCAAATAGCTGCGGGTGTTAAGCTGTTGATGTGGCCGCACCTGCAGATGGGCAGACACATGTGAGACACCGCATGTGCGAAGGTCCAGGCGCAGGTGTGAAAAGAGGCTAGGCAGGAGGAGCCCGCAAGTGCGAAGAGTTGGCCGCACCCGCGAAGCTGAAGGTGCGAAAAAGGGACCGCAGGTTCGAGAATTGAACTGTTAGTGGGTTTGCGCAAATGCGCACCTGGGACCGCAGGTGCGGATTAACTGGGCAGAATAGTATAAAAGAATGCCTCCGCAAAATTTTGGTTATTCTTCCATTGTTGCATGCTGGTGGAGCTTATTTGAGAGCAAATTAAAGAAGGTCTTTGAGGGTCTTCAGTGGAGGAAAGTTCCCGCACTATATAACTCGTTTCTATGCTAATTTGTTTCGGATTAGGCTTGTAATTTGAAGAAATAAAGTGGAAAAAGTTGGGAAAAATGGGGAGGAAGATTGGAAATTCTTTAGGTGATTTGAGTGGGCAATTATGGTCCGATTGTGGAGATTTTGGTATGTATAGAATCATGGGAGGATGAGGATTCTAGTGATATAAATTTTATCGAATTCCGAGACATGGGCCCGGGACTCGGGTTTGGCCGAATTTCGAGAATTGTGTTAAAAATTTATATCTTTCTATTGGGTTTTGTTCTGTTAGCGTGTATTGATGATGTTAATATGATTTTGGTTCGATTCGGAGCTTTTCAGAGTCGATTCGAAGGGCAAGCGCATCGCGGAGTACCTTTCGGGCTGTTTTGAGGTAAGTAACGATTGTAACTCAAAACCTGAGGGTATGACACCCCGTTATCTTTTATTGTGTTGATAAATGAGGTGACGCACATGCTAGGTGACGAGCATGGGGGCGTGCACCGATAGGGATTGGGACTTGGTCCATCCCGTAGCGACTATTAAGTCGCGTATTCGATTTGAAACCTTACGACATCCTATCTTTCAGTAGTTTATACTTGTTTATGGGCTGTGAGCCATGTTTAGGGCCTTGTGCCGATATGTTTAGACCCTCGAGGGTATTTTCCATGTTTGGGGCCTTGTGCCGACCTGTTTAGAACCTTAGGGGGTACTTTTACACTATTCTACCACTATCATGTTAGTAAATTGTAAACTCAGTCATGTTTCCTACTTGTTGTTATTTTCACTGTTATCACACTGCTTTGAAAACTCTGAAAAGTATTTGGGGCTGAGCCCCGTGAGTTGATATTAATTGCCAAGTGGCTTGTGAGGGTGACTGGGTCAGGCAGAGAGCTGAGTATGTGAGAATAGCTATCGATCGGGCTTCACGGTGCAACAGTATATATGTGTTAGGCCGAGCGCAGAGTATTTGAGGATAGTTATGGGATGGGCTGCACGCCGCAGCAATTTATATGTTATATATTACATATGGGTCAGGCTGCACGCCGAAGCAATATAGATTATCTATATATATACGCATCGAGTTGTACGCCGTAGCAATATATATTATATATGGATCGGGCTGCACGCCGCAGCAATATACATATTGGATCGGGCTGCACGCCGCAAGAGATATAGCACTTGGGCTGAAGGAGCCCCTCTAGGAGTCTGTACACCCTAGTGAGCGCAGTTGACTACTATATAGATCGGGCTACACGCCTGATGCGAGGCAAGAATGCATAGTTTAATATGTAATATACCTTACATTTGAGGTGCGTTAATGATAAAAATACACTTTTTATGTGCTTAATAGAGTTTATTTTATGTGTAGGTGAATTGAAGATGGAGACGGAGCTAAAGGGATGCAAATACGTCGAAAAATACGCGAAAGGAGACACCCGGGCGATAGCCGGGCGTTTGCCCCCTAAAGCCTGACCATACCTAGCGTTAGGGGGGAGTTTACCCCATAAGGCCAGGCAGTCCCTGGCGTTAGGGGAGCATTAGGGCCCAAATTCCAGGCCTGCCCTGGCCTTAGGGGTGCGTTAGAGTCCAAACGCCCGGGGTTCCCAGTTCGGCCAAATTCAAGTTTTGACGAGTTTAAGTGATTCCCGATTGAAATAGAAGTCTCCTACATGGTTAGGGTTCTCCCTAAACATATAAATAGACACAAAAAAACACAACTTGAAGTAAGGAGGAGATTCGGAAGGATTCAACAAGAAAACACCATAGAAGTGACAAACATTGATTTCTACATCTAGTATTCATTACTTTGTATTTCAATTATG
>ML406527.1:638-26406 GCA_005239525.1 Nicotiana knightiana
CCTTTATCACCCATAAGGTAAACAACACCCTTAACCAATAATCAAAAATCAAAAAACAAAATCTATAACTGTTCATGTTTTTCTATCAAACCCGTCAACTCATATCTTATGAACAAGGGTCTATAATTTATTAAACCAATGTTAGAATCATTTAGAGGGTGAAAACATTACCTCTTTGAAGTTCAATCCCCTTGAATTCGAGTTCTAGGGTTACTTCTCTCAACAATGATGTCCCCATAAAATATCTAATGATATGGAGGGTTTTCCCATGTTAATAAGATGTTGGGAAATTAAAATTAACTTAGAATCACCATTAGAACTTACCTTGGGTGGTGGAGGGACCCTTAAGGATTTAGGATTTTGAGAGCTTTCCTTTCTAGAGCAAGTTTTGGGGGATGTGGGGGACGAAGTAGGGCTTAAAAAATGACTCTCCAAGTGCTCCCCTGCGCACCTGTAGACCTAACCGTGCAAAATGGCAGGAACACTGCCACATTTGCGCGGCCGCGCTCGGGGCGCGCATATTGCATACTGTTCTATTAAATGCACTTATCTCACAGAGATCTTTTTGGGTTGGACAATATATTGTTGGAAGGATATTTCAAAGGCCTAAAACTTTCATGTTTGGCGTTTTCCCAAGTACCTAACACGTTTTTTACTAAACCTCCTTCAATACTGAGTTTTTGTAAACTTCGTAGATTCGAATCTTGTATACCTCACTCTTCGTCTTGATTCTAAAATAAATATTTCCACCCATACTCATAATAATAGAACTTCACATGTACAGAATATAACCTTACTACTAATTTAACACATTCATACCCAAGCCAAATTTATGCGGTGTTACATTATCTCCCCCTTGGAATCATTCATCCTCGAATGATGGTCCTCGCTGCAACTATGTCTATCTATGGACATTAAACTGGTGTGATGGAGATATGCGAATACTGAAATATCATGAATACATGTATATCAGATTGAACGAGTATGTGATCACTAAATACTAAGCTGAGTAAATGCTGAAGGACATTAAGATTATAATATAAGGCCTGAATGGAAAGGTTAATTACCTTCCACATTTTCCGTTTGCTCTTCAAAGAGATGGGGATATCTGGACTTCATGTCCTCGTCGGCTTCCCATGTAGCCTCTTAAACCTTTTGATTCCTCCAAAGCACTTTTACTGAAGTAATTTCCTTAGTTCCGAGCTTGTAGATTTGACGATCAAGAACAACCAATGGACTTTCTTTGTAAGACAAGCTGTCTTTAACCCCTAAAATCACTGTACACACCACATGTGACAATTCTAACTCACAAGACACCTTCCCGATCCTTCGCATGATTCGATATGGCCCAATATAGCAGGGGCTAAGCTTCCCCTTCTTCCCAAATCTCATAACGCCTTTCATAGGAGAAACTTTCAGAAACACCCAATCATCAACTTGGAACTCTAAGTCTCTACGCCGCACGTCCGAGTAGGACTTTTGGCGACTTTGAGACATTTTCAAATGCTTTTGTATCAAGTTTTGTTTTTTCATAGCCTAGTAGACCAAATCGAGTCCTAAAAACTCCGCTTCTCCAACTTCGAACCAATAAATTGGTGATCTACACTTTCGCCCATACAGAGCCTCGTACGATGTCATCTCGAGACTAGAGTGATAGCTGTTATTATAAGCAAACTCAATGAGAGATAGATGATCGTCCCAATTACCTTTAAAATCGATAACACATGCCCTCAACATATCCTCAAGAGTTTGATAAGTGCGTTCCACCAGGCCATCTGTCTGAGGATGAAAAGTGGTGGTGAGGTTCACCCTTGTGCCCAATCCCTTCTGAAAGGATTTCCAAAAGTTCACTGTGAACTGAGCACCACGATCTGATGATGGACAAAGGAGTCCCATGCAATCACAGGTTTTTTTTGATATACAACTTGGCATAATCCTTGGCCGAATCTGTAATCTTCATTGGCAATAAGTGAGCTGACTTGGTAAGTCGGTCTACAATCACCCAAATTGAATCATGCTTCCGAAATGAGTGAGGTAGACCTGTTATGAAGTCCATGTTTATCATCTCCCATTTCCAAACAAGACTTTCTTTACTCTGAGTTAATCCACCAGGTCTCTAGTGTTCGGCTTTCACCTACTAACTATTTGGACACTTAGCCACGAAGTCTGCTATATGCTTTTTCATATCGTTCCACCAATACACTTCCTTGAGATCATGATACATTTTGGTGGAACCTGGGTGAATGGAATACCTGGAATTGTGGGCTTCTGACATAATCAGCTCTCTGAGCTTATCTATATCTGGAATGAATAGTATGCATTTGTACCTCAAAGTACCATCATCTTCCCCTTGTTCAAAATCCATAGTGTTGTGTTTGTGAATTCCCTTCAACTGCAATAAATAGGGATTACTGAACTGCTTTTCCTTCATTTCGGATACTAAAGAGGATTCAGCCCTGTTCTGAAGAACAACGCCACCATCTTCGGAGTCCAAAAGTCGAACTCCCATACTTGCTAAGCGGTGGACTTCAATCATCATAGTTCGCTTGTCTATCTCAACATTTGCTAAGCTTTCCACAGAACGCCGACTGAGCGCATCGACTACAACATTGGCTTTCCCCAGATGATAGAGGATATCAACATCATAATCTTTAAGTAATTTGAGCCATCTCCTCTTATGTAAATTCAATTCTCTTTGATTGAAGATGTATTGGAGACTCTTTTGATCTGTAAAAATGTCAACATGCACCCCATACAAATAATGGAGCACAAACACCACATCTGCTAATTCAAGATCATGAGTCGGATAATTCTTCTCATGAGCCTTGAGTTGTCTCTATGTTGTAACGACCCAGTCGGTCATTTTGAGAGTTAGAGCCCTGATCCCCTAATAACTGCTTTCCCCACATTTATTTCTACTTTTGGGTCTTGCAAGAGTGATTAGTGTGGAATTCAGAGAGTTTTGGGACACATCATCCCTAAATATGAGTTTAAGTTTTAGAAATAGGACCGTAGTTGGAACTGTGTGAAGACGGGTCCGAAATGGAATTCCATCGACTCTGTTAGCTCCGTTGAGTGACTCTGGGGTTTGGAGCGCATCCGGAATAGCGTGTGCTTTGGTTTCATTTACAACTCTGTCAAAGAGCTGGATAATGAAAGCTGGCCAATTAATCTGCTTTCCCCTGTACAGGCACTCCATAAGTGTTAAGTCCATGTGACTGGCGATGTGTCTATGCTTTTGTCTTGGCAGCAGAACTTAATAACAAGTTCGAAGAGTAGCTTTTTCTGGGGCTGCATTTCACTTTTGAACACTGGCCTTGGCTCAAGTTCCTTCTCATTTTCACAAAAGAATCTGGTGATGTTGATAGCTGAGGCCATTCCATCGAGATTGGGCCATCTTTGCCTAGTGTAATCGTCATATCCCTCAGCAGGGATATTCAGAATCTCTCCCAGCTCCTTTGCATCAAATGTGATATGAATCCCCTTGATTGTGGAGGTTACCCTGCCATCCTTCACGCTTGCATTTACCATAAACTCCACCAGTTCATTCCTTGCCAGCCTTCCTTCTAGTTGAAGGACCAAGTCCTTCATCCCTGAACATCCAATGCATTCAACAAAAAAATCATGCCTGATTCTTCTAGATCTCTCACCATCTTTCCTTTAAGAATAGTACGCTTGCCAAACATGGTGATTTTATTAGATTTCTCACCAGATATTTCCACTTCTCCTCCACTCCATTCACTTTCTTTTTCAACAACTTTGACTTTCTTGGCCTTGGACTAGGTCCTTTTAGCTGTGCTTGAGGGTGTGGCACGCACAGAAGCTGACTTCTTTGAAGAATCTTTAGCCTTCTTGGGCTTGGGTGTCACAACCACAACTAGAGCCAGCTGCTCCTCATGATGGACAAGGTCCATCGTCTCATCATCAACATTAACAGCCTTAACAGGCTCTCCTAACTTTTCCTTTCCCTTGGCAGCTTTCTTTTTCTTGATCTCTCTCAGAGCCCTTTCTAACTTCTCTTCTCCTTGTCGAACAATACTTCTTGTAGCACAAACCTTAGTGGTAGAAACATCAGAAGATATTGAAACTTTTCGTTTCTTTGGGGGTAGTAGCCTTATTTGATTTTGAAGTTCTTTTCCTCTTGGGATTGTAGGACTCATCCAGCTTCCTCAACATCTCAAACAAAGTCTCCTCGATAGATGAACCAGGTTCATCTGTTGATTTTTTTAGGTTCTCTAAACCTACTGCTGCTTCGCCAGCAATACTTCCCCCTGAATATGTGACCTTTTTCATTTATCCCAGAAGTGGGGCCACAAATAGCCAACGTGGCACCATCCTCCCCAGATCCCCTTACAAAACCTCCTTCTCCATCTCTCTCAAGATTTTTTCCCTGTTTTCTTTGCCTATCTGGCACTTCTACATCAACAACTGACCCAACCAACACAAACTTGTTTTTAGTAGTAGCAATTTCAGATTCAACTTCAAGATTACCTTGCTCAGAACTAGATGAACCTGGTGTTTCATCCTTATTAGCGTATTTGAAGGATTCACTTGAAGATTCATACATATGAACCTCACTAGCTTTAAGAATTTCTTCCAAGAATTTTGCACGAGAGCCAGAAGCAACTGATTTTTTGGCAAAACTTTTGCTCTTCGTGCCCTGGGGTCAGGAGGGTTAGGTGTGGGTTCAGGAGTGGGTTCAAGAACTGGATGGTTTTGGGGAGATGAAGATCTGTTTGGTGAATGTGAACTGTAAACTGAAGTAGAATTAGGACTAGAATTTTCTTCCTCGTGCTCAGACTTTGTGTAGGAAGATGAAGCAGGGGGTGGTGAAGACATTGTTATGTATTTTTGGAAGTAAAGAGATGATCAGTTTTTGTTAGAAGAGGAATGAACTTGGTTCGACTTATTCTGTTATAAAGAAGGGAGGTAATAATGGCCCTTTTATAATATGTGGCTGTTAATTTATACAACGGGCAAAACATTTACTCAAGTGGGAGTCTAATGGATGTAGGAGTCTCATTGATTAGACAGTTAAGAGATCCCTACCTCTAGGCTAATTGAGTACTGACGGGGCTTCTTGGAACGGGTTCATTTAGGGATAAGTACAAAGAATTTGAAATGAACCAAATATAGATAGAATCCTTCTCATGTGTGACTGTAATTAATTCAATAATTGTATGTAGATGAGCACGTACCTTGTCAGTAAGATGAACCAGCAGGGATGAACCAGGTTCATCATCTTAAAGTCTTTAATTTGCCTCAATTTACAAAGATAGAAGAACATCATTAGCAACCAGGGAATCATATTAATACATGGAAAGAGAGTATGATAGTAAATTCATGATGCTGAGCAATGATTAGTCCGGTCGATTATCTATGTTAGCGTTTCTAGCCAAAAAAAATTCATTTTTTATTCATTTTTTTCAATTAGGTGATCTTAATCATCCCTAATTCAAGCATGTTTCTCTCAAAATTCTCCCTACTTAGTGCTTTAGTAAAGATATCTTCAATTTGTTGGTCAGTAGCACAAAATTCGATTGAGATCATTCCTTTTTCATAGTTATCCCTTAGGAAATGGTGTCTAACATCTATGTGCTTAGTTCTTTNTCTGAAGTACTTTTCCGGTCAACCAGGAAACCTGCATAATCAACATCAACATATCCTATAAGGTCGAAATTACTACCTTTAGGATACCAAAGGCACAAATCAGTGGTGCCTTTCAGATATCTCAAAATTCTCCTCACTGCAGTTAGGTGTGACTCCTTTGGATTTGCCTAAAACTTAGCACACAGTCCTACACTAAACACAATATCAGGTCTGCTGGTAGTGAGATATAATAGAGACCCAATCATCGCTCTGTATAACTTCTGCCCAACGGATAAACCAGGTTCATCCACATCTAATTTTGTAGATGTGACTATGGGGGATGTCTATTTCTTTTGAGTCTTCCATTTTAAATTTCTTGAGCAATTCTTTCACATACTTTTGTTGATGGGTCATCGTTCCATTTGAGTTTTGCTTGATTTGCAAGCCTAAGAAGAAGTTTAGCTCACCCATCATACTCATCTCAAACTCACTCCCCATAACTATAGCAAACTCCTTACTCAATTTTTCAGAAGTCGCCCAAAATATGATATCATCCACATATATTTGCAGAACCAGGAGTTCTTTACCTTTTTCCTTCAAGAACAAGGTGTTGTCAATTTTACCTCTTTTGTATCCATGTTGTAGCAGGAATTTTGATAGACGCTCATACCATGCTCTTGGTGCTTGTTTGAGACCATAAAGACACTTGTCAAGTTTGTATATATGGTCTGGTGACTCCTTGCTTTCAAAACCTGGAGGTTGTCTGAAAA
Organism: Nicotiana knightiana; assembly: GCA_005239525.1. NCBI lineage: Eukaryota > Viridiplantae > Streptophyta > Magnoliopsida > Solanales > Solanaceae > Nicotiana > Nicotiana knightiana. Next base: position 6,998 of record ML406527.1, read on the forward strand.
ATACATCTTCCTTCAGATAGCTATTGAGGAAGGCACTCTTAACATCCATCTGATGGAGATTGAATTCCATGTGTGCAGCAAATGCTATAAGAAGTCTGATTGCCTCCAGTATTTCAACAGGGGCAAAGGTCTCATCATAGTCAATTTCCCCTTCTTGACTGTATCCTTGAACAACCATTATAGCCTTGTTTCTTGTAACAGTTCCATCCTCATCAAGCTTGTTCCTGAAGACCCACTTTGTGCCAATCACTGATATGTCTAGTGGTCTGGGTACCAAGTGCCACACTTGGCTTCTTTCAAATTGATTCAGCTCTTCTTGCATGGAATTTACCCAGTCAGCATCCTGTAGGGCTTCACCAATGTTCTTTGGTTCAATCAAGGATAGAAAGGCATCAAACGCACACAGATTTTTCAAAGAGGATCTTGTTTTGATTCCAGACATTTGATCTGTTATGATGTTCTCAAGAGCGTGAGAACTCTGATATCTGTGTGGTTTGAGAACCAACCGTTCACTTCAAGATAGTCCCATGGTGTCTTGTCGTTGTGGAACAGGATTAGGGCCAAGGTTCATATGTTTAGTTCCCCCTGTCGTGTTACTTGGGGTAGTTGGACCTAGTCCATCACCTGTTCCATCTTCCATGTTTGCTTCAATATTTTCACTGCTTCTCACCAGTCCAAGCTCCTCATCTTCTGGTTCCTGTCTCTCAGAAGAGTGTTATTTTCATCAAAACAACATGTACACTTTTTTTTAAACACATGGTTCTTTTATTATACACTTTATAAGCTTTGCTATGTGATGAATATCACAAGAATACTCCCTCATCACTTCTGCGATCAAATTTTACTAGGGAATATTTGTCATTATTGTGCACAAAGCACTTGCATCCGAAAGCCCTAATGTGGGATATGTTGGGATTTCTCCCTTTAAGTAATTCATAAGGAGTTTTCTCTACCACATGACTGGTCATGCATCTATTTATTATACAACATGCAGTGTTTATTGCTTCTGCCCATAAGCTATGAGGTAGTTTGCTAGAAAGAAGCATGGTTCTTGCCATATCTTCTAGAGTTCTATTCTTTCTTTCAACAACCCCATTTTGCTGTGGGGTGCTAGGGGCAGAGAAATTATGATTTATACCATGTTCATCACAGAACTCAGCAAACTTTGCATTCTCAAATTAAGTACCATGATCAGATCTTATTGATGCTAGTTGATTTCCTAACTGATTTTGAGTTTTCTTGACAAATGAGGTGAACATATCAAATAATTCATCCTTAGATGTCAGAAATAAGGTCCAAGTGAACCTTGAATAGTCATCAAATAGCACCATACATATTTCTTACCACCTCTGCTCAGAGTTCTCATAGGACCACATAGGTCCATATGAACCAGTTCCAACGTCCTGGTGGTACTGACCATTTTCTTACTTTTGAAAGAAGATCTTACCTGCTTCCCCCTTGCACATGCCTCACAAACTTTGTCTTCCTTGAACTTAATGTTAGGAAGCCCTACCACTAAGTCTTTAGAGACTAGTTTGTTTAGCTGATTTAGAGTTGCGTGACCAAGTCTTTTGTGCCACAGGAGGGGATCACTGTCCAACACACTTAGGCAAGTGAGTTCATTTTCAGACAGTGTGGACAAGTCTATGACATAGATGTTATTCATTCTTTTTCCCTGCAAAACAATCTTGTCAGTAAGCAGGTTAATCACAAAACATTTTGTGGAAGTAAAGGCAACCAGGTTACCTCTGTCACACAGTTGTGACACACTGATCAGGCTATATTTCAAGCCATCTATCAGGTACACATGTTCAATGGAACGTGTGTCATCCTTACCTACCTTACCAACCCCAATAATTTCACCTTTATTTCTATTTCCAAAGGAGACATTTCCTCCTTTGAGGCTTTCAAGTGAAAGGAACTGTTCCATGTTCCCTGTCATATGCTTTGAGCAGCCACTATCCAAATACCAAATTTGGCTGCCTCCTCTCACTTGAACCTACAAAAAGGAACCAGGGGTTAGTTTTAAGAACCCAAACTAGTTTGGGTCCTTTTCTATGAGAGAATGGATGAATCAANACTGCTCTTTTGCAGTACACTCAATTTTGTAGTGGCCAGTAGTACCACAATGGGTGCAGATTTTAATATCAGGGATAGTGAGATACATGCTTTTGGGATCCCACTTGGGCAATTGACTCACAAAGCCAATCCCTCTCCGGTTGCTACTATGATTCTCTTGAAGCCATATCAAGGCATCAGAGGATTTATTCCATTTACAAGTTCGTCTAATTCATGTTTGACTTTACCATGTTCTTCTTGAAGAGTTCTTATCTGTTCATCCTTGGCATACATCTTATCTTTTAGTTTTCCCACATTTTTTTCTAACATGATATGAAAATGATCAACAACCTTTTTACTGGATCTTAGCTTTAGCTTAAAGTTTTCGATTTTAGTTCTAGAATCTTAGTTTCAAGTGGATGAAACTAGTTCAACAAGACAGTATTTTCCTTTTCAGATTCACTAAGTTTGATTTCCAGGTTCATGCATTTTGCTTTTAGCATTTCACATTCTATAGAGAGTTGTTCTTTCTCTTTGGTTGTTTCTTCGGAATCATCTATGAAATCAAGTAGCAACTCAAAGAGTTTTTCCTTAGATAGTAACTTTATTTTATTTTTAAGATGGGAGATACTTACCTCTGGTTCTTTATGTGATTCCTCATCGGATTCTTCAATTGCCATGAGCACCTGATCTTTATTCTCACCATCTTCTGATTCTTCATCTGAATTTCCCCCATGCAGCAACCATAACTTTTGTTGTGGTTTTCTTGGGTTGGACCTGTTCCTTCTTTCATATGTCTCCTTTTTCCATTCCAATTCCCACTGAGGACAGTTCTTGATAAGACGGTCAGTCTTTCCACACTTGTAGCATCCCTCATTGGTTGCCCTTTCTGGAGCTTTTTCTATGTTATAATTTCCTCCTCTAGAGATGCCCGTCTTCCTTATTAGAAAGTTTCTGAATTCTTTGGTAATCATGGCTATCTCATCTTCCTCAAGATCTGCTCCCTCAGTGATTCTCAGTGCTAGACCCCTCTCCTTCTTTGGACCATCTATATTCATTGTTTTCCTTCTAAGCTCATAGGCAGTAAGGTTTCCAATTAGTTCATCCAATCTGAGAGTTGCCATATTTTTGGATTCCTGGATAGCAGTGATTTTTCTTTCCCAGGAGATTGGTAAGACCCTTGTTAGGATCTTCTCTACCCTATCTGTTTAACCAAGGAGTTAGACCCTTTGACTAAAGCTTATTTTTAAGATGAATATGGGTTAGTGATAATCAAGATAATGGAAATAAATAATAGACAATATTGCAAAAATATAGAGTTGATTGTATTCGAGAATCAGACGCCATTAGAAGCTGTATTTTACAATCAACTTACCTGGTCTCGTTTCGAGAGATTCATTAGGAGTATCTCCTCTTCTTTAGTTTTCCAACCCACATTGAGGATTTTCCATGGTGATGGTGTTATTGGGGGGTGGCGTCGGCGGTGTAGGTAACGCTGCCGGTAATCCTCTCGCAAATTCTTGAAAAGCTTGGCTCACATACTCTGCNGACAAAGATTATCAGGTTCTCGGTAACGGAACCAATTTATTTAACCAAAGAGTTAGACTCTTTGACTAAAGTATATTTTTAAGATGAATACGGGTTACTGATAATCAAGATAATGGAAATAAATAATAGACAATATTGCAGAAATATAGAGTTGATTGTATTCGAGAATCAGATGCCTTTACAAGCTATATTCCCCTCCCTTATATAGGAGATTCTTACAACGTACGACTGTTGCTATGGTTACTCATTAATGACTAATTATGACATTAATGAGTCGTTACAAAGGATAACGGTAATTGGGGTTCAGTTACATAACGTTCGAGTAATCAATTGTGGGTCAATGAATCTGCTTGTAGCTTTGTCTAGATTCATTCTGACCGTGCCTCTCTCCCGTTTTGATCAAGTTGAATTTCCCGTGGCTGATAAGTTTGTGGGTTTACAGAACCGTGCCTCTTGGTACTGTATCTCTTCAAGGAGTCACATCCAGCTATCTCATTTTCCTGTGTCCACGTGACTGGCTAAGTTGTCAAAAGCTGGCTTACGTGTGAAACTATTTTTTACCAATACACTGTCCTATTCAAGAATGACTCTACCAAGAGACTTAAGTTCATTTCTCAAAGTTTTGAACCTTGTGTACATCACTTGGAATCTCTCTCCTTCTTTCATAGTGAAGTTTTCATACAGTGAGTATAGAAGAGTACCTCTTGATCTTTTTACCTGAGGTGTTCCTTCATGGGCTACTTGCAAGGTATCCAAAATTTCTTCGGTAGTGGTGCAGCTTTGGATTCTGCTATACTCATCTGGATCTAGTCCACACACTAGCCACTTCTTGGCCTTCGCATTATTTTCCCATTTCTTTAGATCCTCAGCAGTGCAGTCAGCTCTAGGCTTTGGTACATCTATACCTTCAGCAGTCTTCATCATGGTAGCTAGAGGACCATCAGTGACTATGTCCCAGAGTTCATGGTCTTCTCCAATCAGGTGGTCCTTCATCCTGTTCTTCCACAAAGAGTAATACTGGCCATTGAAGAGTGGTGGCCTTGCAATTGATTGACCCTCCCAATTTCCAGATGGTGCACTCATTTTGGTCTTTTCCAAGGTGTTACCTGCTCTAATACCAATTGATGTTTTATACGTCAATACCACACAATAGAGGGGGTGATTTGTGTGGTGTCCAATTTTTCGAGCGTTGTCTCAATTGAAGAACCTGGTTCTTCTTGGTGTTCCAACTTCTACTAGTGCGGAATAATAAATGTAGTAAAGTAAAATCGCAGAGAGTTTTACTTGGAAAACACCTGGCTCAAAAGGTGAAAAACCAGGACCTACTCTTTAATATGATTTTCCCAAACTCTTCACTACAACTCTGAGCCAAACAATATTTACAAAATCAACCCTTTTGTAAACCTAAGGACTAACTCTAATCCCTTTGTAGAAACCTAGCCTCTAGCTAATTGCGACAAGCTTCAATTTAACTCTAACTTGAACGACGTGTACCTATTACAATTGCTTCTAATAGAGTTGAAATATACAATATTAAATCACCTACTACAACCAACTAGACTCAAAAGACAAATAGATGGAACTGGTTCTTCTAGCTGGTCAGTAGCCTTTGTATCGCACAAGGATTCTTCTTGCAAAATTTCTCTAGTAATTTTGCCTTCAGTTCATGCTTCAATTATGTAGATGTGCGAATTATTCTTCAGTAGGAATACTTTATCATTATATAGGACCAGAAGTTAAGATGTTCTTGTTTAGTTCTAATGCAACTATTCCTTAGTGGAAGAGTTTGTGTTTATCTCAACTTCCTTCCTTTATTTATGTCCTTCCTGAACTCGAACTCTAACCCCTTATCAATTTGCAACCTTTTCGCATTAGGAGACAACCCCATAGTTCATAGATAATTCACAGATCACGTTTATCTCCTGTGCATGTACGGTTCTTGTGCCAATNATCTAACCCCTTATCAATTTGCAACCTTTTTGCATTAGGAGACAACCTCATAGTTCATAGATAATTCATAGATCATGTTTATCTCCTGTGCATGTACGGTTCTTGTGCCAATTGATTCGTTCAAGATGTTTCCCCTGATGGACCTGGTTCAACTGGGTTGGCATTTGTCAATCTTCAAAACCATACGGTGACTTGGGTCAACACCCACCTTCTCAGAAAACTCAAGGTGGAGGTCGGAAAGGTCGAGGTCGCCATAGAGGGGGAGGCCAAGCCATATATTATGCCCTTCCATCCCGTTCAGAGGTGTCGCTTCAGATTCAGTCATCACATGTATAGTCCCTGTCTGTCATAAGGATGCATCAGTATTATTTGACCCAGGCTCTACATACTTATATGTGTCTACTTATTTTGCTTCGCATTTGGTGATAGCTCGGGATTTTTTGAGTTCCCTTATTTATGTTTCTACTCCCATGGGAGATTATCTTGTTGGGGACCGCGTATATCAGTCATGTTTGATTGTTATCAGTGCTTTTAAGACCAGAGCTGATTTGTTATTACTTGGTATGGTAGATTTCGATGTTATCTTGGGAATGGACCTGTTGTCGCCCCACTATGCTATTCTCGATTGTCACGCCAAGACTGTGACGCTGGCTATCTTTTCTTAACGCTCAAGGATGGTTGAGAAGGGGTGTGATGCGTACTTGGCCTATGTGAGAGATGTTAGTGTTGATATCCCTTCAGTTGAGTCAGTCCCAGTAGTGTGGGACTTCCCTAATGTTTTTCCAGCTGATCTTCTGGATATGCCGCCCGACAGAGATATTGATTTCGACATTGATTTGTTGCCGGGCACTCAGCCCCATTTCGATTCCTCCCTATCGCATGGCTCATCCTGAGTTAAAGGAGTTGAAAGAGCAGTTGCAGAAGTTGCTTGATAAGGGTTTCATCAGGACCAGTGTATCACCTTGGGGTGCCCCTGTATTATTTTTGAAAAAGAAGGATTGTTCTATGCATATGTGTATTGATTATCGGCAGTTGAACAAGGTTAGAGTGAAGAACAGGCACCATTTGACTCGAAATAATGATTTACTTGACAAGTTACATGTGCCAGGGTATTTTCCAAGATTGACTTTCGTTCTGGCCATCATCAGTTGAATATTTGGGAGCCAGATATCCCGGAGACTGCCTTCAGGACCAGATATGGCCACTATGAGTTTCTTATCATGTCATTTGGGCTGACCAATGCCCCATCAGCCTTTTTGCACTTGATGCACAGTGTGTTCCGGCCTTATCTTGATTCCTTCGTCGTTGTGTTTATTGTCGACATATTTGTGTATTCTCGGTCCCAGGAGGATCATGAGCAGCACTTGAGGATTGTGCTTTAGACATTGAGGGAGAAGAAATTGTATGCAAAATTTTCTAAGTATGACTGTTGGCTCGATTCAGTGACATTCTTAGGCCATGTGGTGTCTTGTGATGGGATCAAGGTACATCCGAAGAAGGTGGAGGCGGTGCAGAGTTAGCCTAGACCATCATCAGCTATTGAGATCCGCAGTTTCCCTGGTTTAGCAGGGTCCTATCACCGCTTTGTAGAGGGATTTTCATCTATTGCAGCACATATGACCAGACTGACCCAGAAGGGTGCTCCGTTCAGGTGGACTGAGGAGTGTGAGAAGAGCTTTTAGAATCTCAAGATAGCCCTGACTACATCTCCAGTGTTGGTATTGCCTATGAGTTTAGGGCCATATACAGTCCATTGTGATGCCTCGAGGATTGGCCTTGGAGCGGTATTGATGCAGGACAGTAGGGTGATTACCTATACGTCAAGACAATTGAAAGTATATGAGATGAAATATCCAGTTCACGGTCTCGAGTTGGCAGCTATTATTCACACCTTGAAGATCTCGCGTCATTATTTATACGGTGTTCCCTGTGAGATTTTCATGTATCACCGGAATTTACAACACTTGTTCAGCCAGAAGGACCTTCATTTGCAACAGCGGATGTGGTTGTAACTACTCAAGGACTATGACATCACTATATTATACCACCCCGGAAAAGGCCAATGTGGTGGCCGACGCCTTGAGTTGTCGGGCGGAGAGTTTGGGGAGTTTGGCATATCTTTCGGCAGTTGAGAGGCCCTTCGCCTTGGATGTTCAGGCCTTAGCCAATCAGTTCGTGAGATTTATTCTTTCAGAGCCTTGCTGGGTATTAGCTTATGTGGTTGCCCGGTCTTCTCTTTATGACCACATCAGAGAGCGCCAATATGATGATTTCCACCTTCTAGTTCTTCGGGACAAGGTTCGGCGAGGTGATGCCAGAGATGTGTCTATAGGTGATGATGGTGTGATGAAGATGCAGGGTCGTATCTGTGTGATGATGGACTTCCTCGGACTTTGAGAAAGTTCGATGCTATTTGGGTGATTGTGGATCGGCTGACCAAGTCAGCCCATTTCATTCCGATGTTGACCACATATTCCTTAGAGAGGTTGGCTAAAATTTAAATCAGGGAGATTGTCCGCCTTCACGGTATTCCAGTATCTATCATTTTAGATATAGGTATACAGTTCACCTCACGATTCTCGAGAGCCGTTCAGCAGGAGTTAGGCACCAGGGTGGAGTTGAGTACAACTTTTCACCCTCAGACAGACGGGAAGTCCGAGAGCACGATTCAAATTCTTGAGGATATGCTCCGTTCTTGTGAGATGTAGTTTGGAGGGTCATGGGACCAATACTTTCCAGTTGAAGAGTTTGCTTATAATAACAGCTACTAGTCCAGCATTCAGATGGCACCGTATGAGGCTTTGTATGGTAGACGGTGCTGGTCTCCAGTGGGATGGTTCGAGCCGGACGAGGTCCGATTGTTGGGTACAGATTTGGTCCAGGATGCCCTATACAAGGTGAAGGTGATTGAGGAGAGACTTCAAATAGCTCACTCCAGGCAGAAGAGTTATGCGGATCGGAAGGTTCGTGATTTGGCATTTATGGTTGGTGATCAGGTTTTGCTTTAAGTATTGCCTATGAAGGGCGTCATGAGGTTTGGGAAGAAGGATAAACTGATTCTGAGATTCATTGGTCCTTTTGAGATATTGCAGCGTGTTAGGGAGGTCGTTTATGATCTTTCCTTGCCTCCCAGCCTAGCAGGAGTTCATCCGGTATTCCACGTCTCTATGCTTCGGAAGTATCACGGCGATCCAGCTCATGTATTTGACTTCAATTCATTCCAATTGGACTGATCCCCTACTAACTGCTTTCCCCACATTTGTTTCTGCTTTTGGGTCTTGCCGGAGTGATTAGTGTTGAATTCGGAGAGTTTTGGGACACATAGTCCCTAAATATGAGTTTAAGCTTTAGAAATCGGACCGTAGTTGGAACTGTGTGAAGACGGGCCCAAAATGGAATTTCGTCAACTCTGTTAGCTCTCTTGAGTGATTTTGGGGTTATAAGCGCATCCGAGATGTGTTTTTGAGGTCTGTAGTAGAGTTATGCTTGATTTGCCGAAAGTTAGAATTTTGGCCGATAGGTGAAATTTTGATATCGAGCTCGGAATGGGATTCTGAAAGTGGTTGTACGTCCGTAGTGTCATTTGTGACCTATGTGTCAAATTTGAGGTCATTCGGACTAGTTTTGACATGTTTCGGAATCGTTGTGGATTGGGGAAAATTTATAAGTTCTTAGGCTTGAATTCATGTATAATTGTGATTTTGGTGTTATGTGATGTGGTTTGAAGGCTCGACTAAATTCTAATGAGGTATTAGGACTGGTTGGTAGGTTTGGTTTAGGTCCCTGGGGCCTCGGGGGTGTTTCGGATGCTCAACGGGTCATTTTTAGCCTTGTATTGATTGCTGGTTTTCTGTTGTGAGTGCATCAGGCTTTTATTCATTGTGATTGTGTGAGGGAGTCCGCGATCGCGTAGGGTAATTGGAGGCAAGTCAGGATTTAATGCATCGCGATCACATGAAAAGGAACACGATCGCGTAGAGTAGGCAGCTTGGTCACTGCGTTCGCATGGGCTATGTCGTGTTCACATAGAAGGAATAGAGCAGCAGTGGAAATTAAGTGGTCCTCTACGTGCTCGCGTGAAGGCAACCGCGATTGTGTAGCTCTGTGAAGTAAAGCACCGCATTCGCGAACAGATTCCCGTGATCGCGTAGTGCATTTCTGAGGCGCGTGTGGTTTACTCCTCGCGATCGCGTCTGGCTTTCTACGATCGCACTAAGTGTGTGCCTGGGCAGAAATTTAAATACCAAAATCGAGGGTTTAAGCTAAAATTCATATTTTGAACTTGGGAGCTCGGGGATTGGCGATTTTTGATGATATTTTCACCTGGGCGATTTGGGTAAGTAATTCCTACTCGGTTTTGACTAATCTCCACAAATCTATGCTTAAATTCATCCTTTAATTTCGAATTTGGGGTGAAAATTGGGAAAATTCGGATAAAGTTCTTAGACCAAGTTTTTGAGTTTTGATCGAGACTTTGGTATCTGATTCGAGTAATTTTTTTATGGTTAGACTCGTGAGTGAACGGGTGTCCGAAATTTGTAACTTTTACCCGATTCCGAGACGTGGGCCCGATGGACATTTTCGCTGATTTTCCTAAATTCGCGAATTAGCTTCGAATTCATTAGTTAGATTAATTTCTTAAAGTTACATTTACATTATGCAATTGAATTGAATATATTTAGGCCATTTGGAGTCGGGTACTTGTGGCAAGAACATGAACTCGGGTTGAGTTGAGCAGTCGAGGTAAGTGGCTTGCCTAACTCTGTGTTGGGGACTTCCCCTTAGGTCGTTCTGACATTTATTTGCTGTGTGGGTGCCGTTTACGTGAGGTGACGAGTACGTACACGGGCCATTTGATGCTAAAATTCCATTTTCGCTTCACATATTATAAATCATTTTACTCATATTACACTGCTTAATGTGTTAATTGTTTAGCTTAGATTAGGAAAAGCATGCCAACTTGTTTTACATTAAATTAACTATCTGCTACTCTGTGCACAATGTTTAGTTAGTTTTATTCCTTCACTTGCCTTTGATTTGCTGAACTGTTTAAGTTAATCCCTTATCTGTTATTCATTCGCATTACATATTTAAATGGGGACTACAGACGTATTCTGGGAGATTCCCCCTACACTGCATATCTAAATTGGGGACTACGGACGTATTCTGGGAGATCACACATATACTGCATATTTAAATTNACTTAATGTGTTAATTGTTTAGCTTAGATTCGGAAAAGCATGCCAACTTGTTTTACATTAAATTACCTATTTGCTGCTCTGTGCACAATGTTTAGTTAGTTTTATTCCTTCACTTGCCTGTGATTTGCTGAACTGTTTAAGTTAATCCCTTACTGTTATTCATTCGCATTACATATTTAAATGGGGACTACAGACGTATTCTGGGAGATTCCCCCCTGCACTGCATATCTAAATTGGGGACTACGGACGTATTCTGGGAGATCACACATATACTGCATATTTAAATTGGGAACAATGGACGTATTCTGGGAGATCCCCCCTGCAGTGCATATTTAAATTGGGGACTACAGACGTATTCTGAGAGATCCCCACTGTACTACATACTTATATTGGGACTACGGGACGGTATCTCGGGAGATTCCACTTGTTATACGTTGTGCTGAGCCGAGGGCTCTATTTTACTGTATTATTTCTGATTATTCTTTGACTGTCTAGTCTAGAACTTATTTCCCTTCCGTACTATTTAAATTGTTTTATTTGTAAATCCAGTAGAGCCTTAAGTGATCTCGTCGGTACTTGATTGGGGTTAGGCTTGGCAATTACTGGGTATCAGATGTGGTGTACTCATGCCCTTTCCTACACATGTTTTTCGTGTGCAGATCAAGGTTCGAGTTCTCAATCTCGTGGCTAGTGGTGATTGCAGCTTCATCGAGGAGACCGTATGGTATTTCTGCCGCGTCCGCAGAATCTTCTGAGTCACATTCCATTCCATCTTATAGAGACACGTACTATGTCTTTTCTTTTCCGCATTTGTATAGAGCTATAATAGTGTAGAAGCTTGTAACTGTGTTGTGACAATCCGGGTCTTGGGGCATATATATTGTACATGTCGAGCGGCGATTTTATGCTTATCTAGAATTTTCTCCACATGTCTTTTCTTTTATCCAATTTATTTAACTTTTATCCGCAAATATAGGCTTACCTAGACGTAGAGACTAGGAGCCTTCACGACACCTTTCTAAGGGTAAATCGGGTCGTGACAGATGCGTAGGTTATTAATTTTCCATGCTGCATTAATACACACCCAAGGCCAACCCCTGAAGCATCACAATAAACAACGAACCCTTCGGTTCCTTCAAGTAGGGTCAAGACTGGAGCTGAGGTCAACCTTTCCTTTAACTCCTCAAAACTTTTCTCGCAAGCGTCGGACCATTAAAACTTGACTTTCTTCTGAGTTAATCTAGTCAAAGGGGACGAGATAGAAGAAAATCCCTCTACCAAACGCCTATAATAGCCTGCTAGACCCAAGAAACTTCTTATATCGGATACTGAGGTGGGTCTAGGCCAATTCTTCACTGCCTCTATTTTCTGAAAGTCCACCTTCACGCCTTCCCCTGAGATGACATGGTCCAAAAATGCTACTGATTTCAACCAGAATTCACACTTAGAAAATTTCACATATAGCTTGTGATACTACAGTGTCTGCAACACAATTCTGAGATGTTCTGCATGGTCAGTCTCGCTACGGGAATAAATCAAGATGTCATCAATAAACACAATAACGAACAGATCAAGATAGGGCTTGAGGACCCTATCCATAAGGTCCATGAAAGTTTCATGGTGCATTCATCAAACCAAATGACATTACCAAAAATTTGAAATGCCCACACCTAGTCCTGAAAGTTGTTTTTGGAATATCGACTTCCTTAACCTTCAACTGATGGTATCCTGGTCTGAGGTCAATTTTGGAATAACACTGGGCACCCTGAAGTCTTTATAGCCCACACTAGTCTGTGACTTTGAGCCTACTGCTCTAAATATTGGCTTTTCTTGTTAAACTTGGACCTCTAAACTTGTGCACTAGCCGAAGATGGAGCAGGTCCTGATTTTGATTTCCTGAAGAACTGGCGATTTCCTCCTGCCTGAGATCCCCCATGGCTGAAATTTCCTGCAGACTTAGCTTTCTTGCTGAATTCCCTGTCTTTATCTCTCTCCGCTCTTCTTCCTTCAACCTGTCTTCGTTCCCTTGAACAAAGGCAACCATCTTAGTGATGGTCATGTCATTATTCTGAGCAGCCATATTAGCATCAGCAAACAAGTAATCTGAAAGCCCCAAAATAAACCGCCTAACTCTGGCCCTCATATCACGTACCATTTTCGGATCATACCTAACCAGAGAGACGAACTTGAGGTAGTACTCATTCACACTCATATCATTCTGTTTGAGTCTCTCAAACTCCAAAGCATTAGCTTCCAAGACCTCAATGGGTAGAAAATGCTCAAGAAACGCATCTGTAAACTCCTTCCAAGTTGTCGAAGTCGCATCCTCCCCTCGGGACTCTTCCCATGTTTCATACCAAGTGTTGGCAACATCCTTCAGCTGGTACGCAGCAAGATCTGCCGCCCCAGTGTCTGTAGCATGCATCACTCGAAATATCTTCTGAACCCAATCAATAAAGTTTTGTGGATCCTCATTTTTTTTTGACCCTATGAAGACTGGAGGTTTCATGTTGAGGAATTCCCTAGACCTGGAACTGCCCGTCTCATGAACAACACTTGTTCCCTGCCTTAGTGCCTGAGTAGCAACAATCTGGGTGAGCAACTGGATAGCTCCCCTGACATCCATGTCTAATGCACTGAGCACTAAGCCCGATGCAACCCCCTGGGCTATAGTGTCCTCCTCTTGGGCAGCATTAGTCGTAGCCCCTTCTCTAGTAGTTGAGGCCCTCCTGGTGTACTTTCTTGTTGTAGGCATTTTTCTGAAATACGCAATTTCGCACGAGTTAGAAAGGTTCTTGTAAGCATAGCTCCAACTGCACGATCTAAAGTACAAAAGAAATGGAACAATCCTAGATGTCTTGGTGGTCAACTGTTTATTCGTGTGGCGCGCACACACACATAAAAGTGACCCCACGTGACATAGCTTCATAGACTCCCTAGGACTCTTGAACTTAGGCTCTGATACCAAGCTTTGTCACGCTCCAAACCATGGCCTGGGCATAACACGACATTCGGTGCTTGACTACATGTGATCGAGCGAACCAACTGTATGGTTGGATCAACATGTTGTATAACTGTAACCTAGATATAAATATACAACATGATAATCTGCTAAAGAGTCTGACGAAATATCATAGATGCGAAAAATACTAAAAAGTATGCAAGTATAAACGAGTAGCCGACAAGGCTAACACATAAAATCTTGCTAACATCTGACTAACTGAACTATAGTCTACAAAGCCTCTAACGAATACTGAGATGCTAACTGTTTACCGAGACAAGGTCCCCGGTATACCTTATTAACTAAATGTACTATAATGACTAAAAAAGGGAGGGATAACGCCCCAAACGACTGGGGCTCACAAACAGCTGATACGATATGTCCTAGCGAGAAGATTCGTCAACCTGTAAACTCATTACCTGCATCGCGAGATGCAGGCCCCGGGCAAAATGAAACGTTAGTACATTTGAATTGCACTGGTATGTAAAACATTTGAAGGAAAGTACTGTAAATACTGAAACTAAAACTGATAATTGATAACTGAACTAAACATAGGAAGTAAGGTTCCGAATACTCCCTCTTCTGAATGATGAACAACATGTTTATCTGATAAACCACGACCTCAGGCCCCATATATATATATATATATATGTGTGTGTGTGTGTGTGTGTGTGTGTGTGTGTGTGTTTGTGTATGTGTGTGTGCGCGCACAAGCTATGGCCTCGAGACCAAGTATACGTATACATAACTACGATCTAAGGCCCAATGATGCATAAAGCATAAACTATAGCCTCAGGCCCAAATACAGGTGTTCAACATTCAGGAACTTAGAATCAGGAACTGAGAATCATACTGAAATACATGATTCTGAACTACTGAACCATACTGAGTTACATGACACCAGAATAATGAATAGGGCTAGACTGAGATATGTACTTATAATGAGTTGATTTTTCATAACTGAAACTCATAGAATATCGAATGATTATGAAACTATGCCATCTAGAGAAAATAAGTGTCACGACCCAAACCGATGGGCCGCGATGGGCACCCTATACCTTAATCGATCGAGTACCAGTGTAACATATCATTCTTATTACATCATCATATACACGTGACATACGAGCCTAATAGGCCAACATAATCATTTATAAACTCAAAACGTAGGCCGACAAATCCGTACAATCTTCCACGTATACGAAATATGTCTACAAGCCTCTAAGAGTACATATATGTCATAAAGGTCGGGATAGAGTCCTGCCATACCAAACAATACCCGTCTAAATCATACTAACCAAACAAGCGACTCCGAATCAAATAGAGCGCACCAACACCTTCCGCTGAGCTGATAGCCTACTTGGAGGGCTCTCAACCTGTCTATCGGGACCTGCGGGCATNCTGTGGGAAAAATCAACATCGTATACCAACTGATCAGGTGGTGGTGCGTATATAACGCCATAACCTTTCCCATATCCCATATACATATATATATATATATATATATATATATATATATATATATATATATATATATATATGCGTTTATAACGCCGTTTGAATATACATACATATATACGCGTATATAACGCCGTTCGAACCATATTTCAGCCACTGTGGGCAACATCATCATCATATACCCTATACATATATTTACATATATACTCGTATATAACGCCATCTGTTCATGGGTCAATGTGCATATGTAAATGCATGAAATGCATATGAAATACGTCAATAAAATCTCTCGGTATGTCATAAGGCCGTTATGCCTCTGACTAATATGATTCAATAAACTTTATCAACATACGTATTTTCGAGACCCATGAACAGAAGACAATAATAATTCTTATGGGGAAATGAAGAATACAGACACCCCTATTATTGCTGTGAATAGAGTAATTTATAGAAACTGTGTATTTGCTCGTTTCTTCAGTATAATTTGGACCATGCCAAAAGAAAGAAGGGATAGCCTTAGCATACCTGACGATTCTCTTGACAATCCCTCTAACATTAATTGTGACAAAACACGTGACGGCAAGATCGGAGTAGGGGAAAATCCATATAATAATCTTGAGAAAGATTGCACCGTACTATCTCAGAATTGCGTCTCACACTACTGTAGCGTTACAAGATTTCATATGAACCCATTTGTAAATTCCTTCGTTACTCCACACATACATCTCCACAAAAATGATGTAGGAAATAGGTCTGAATATTTTTAGCTCAAATTTCACTTTGTGAATTTAGAAAGCCTTTTATGTCTTTGTTGAAGTTGAACGTTATATTTGTGATGAAGATTCAATATGAAAGAGAATCTTAAAATTGATGTATATTACATAGAGGATGCTGAAGTGTTGGAGTTGTGTAATACTAATGAAAACATGGTTTGGTTATATGTAGTATAAATCCTTGTTTGTGGAATCCACAAAACAACTCTAATTAAAGAAAGGATAACTAGGTGATGACTTAGCCTAAGAGTTCCTCCAAAATGTGCCACCTTTCTTTGTGACTTTAAGAGTCACCAATTTGGCCAAACTTGCTGCCACGTTGGGGCCTTTAAGGCTAATCCATCGCATTTTAATTAATTAATTACTAAATTTTTAATTAACTTGGTAATGTTCCACCAATCCATTAATTAACAAATTACCCACATAATTAAGAATTCTTTCAAATTACTTAAAATACTACTCCTTTTTAATACACCTTATACAGCTTACTATCATGGTCACGTGGTACCTTGTATGGTACTAGTCCATAATTATCGGGCATTATAGCTCAGACCATATTTTATCATAAATCTCAACTTTCGACGAAACTCATTTTCTTCAATTCTTTTACCCTCTCACCTTCACGAATTTACTTATCACTTGTTTGAAACAACATAATGCTTATATTCTCAAAAATAATCTCATCCCCGAACTTACTTCGATTAACTTACGAAGAAACTTTAACATACGAAAATGCGGGATGTAACATCATTCCCCTCTTTGGAACATTCGTCCTCGAATGTTGAATGGTGTACTTATCATTCTCATAACTCATAGCTCTTACGATGCTTTAGTACTCCTCTTTCTATCCAGGCAACTACTATGTGAATGAATCCCAAACGCTAAGGCATTCCCCTCTTTAAGCTTCTTTCTCACACCGCGACTTGTAGTCGGAATCCTTCTAATCTCGNATAAATGCTATGATTCTTAGACTCCTTTGACTTTATTCAGGCTATATTGAGCTTTCTATAACTTAGAGGAACCATCAGTTCCTTTGTTTTCACAGGCTAAATCTCGAGGACTTATCCATTTTTTTTTTCACCTTTTCACTTGCCTTGTCCTTGTCCTTACTCTTGTCTTTCTAAGACCTTGTCGTTCTACCATATTTTAGATTGAGATCAAATGCTATGTATTTTTTCGGAACATCAAGCGAGACATCATATCGTCTATCACTCTTTTCATTTACTGTCTTAGTTAGGCATTTTGATACTTAGACCATAGGTTGCAAGATATGCTACCGATGATGCCGCTATTATTCCCAGATAGTGAATCCCCTCGCTCCAAGCCTTTTATCCAAAGTATGGACTATTCACAACCTTTTACATTTGGGTATCTCGTGCGTTGTTTACCTTTACCGTACTTACCTTAAAATCTCACATCATATCTTATATCTCTTTCATGACCCCCCTTTCCACATAGGTATAATTCACATCCACAACTTGATACTCTATTATAGTACTTGCCTCTTTGGTGTGTACATTATCCGGTGGTAGCTTCATACTGACTTCTTACGAGGTTGGACAGGCTCTAATGTAGGGCGGTTATAGAATATGGTTGTTGTACTATCTCTCTTGTACCTCTGATATTAAAAGTGATTCTGCAATGTTCTCAATCATGATGTTTATAATTATTTTTGGTCCAATAATTAGACCCCTTATTTACTTCGTTAATGTAACTCTTTGGTTTCCTCTTCCTTCTGATCAGCCTTTATGTAGGCTTAGGCTATCTTCCGATCTGCGGCTCATTGTATTAGTTATTACTTTAGTCTTTCATAGACGCTAGGTAATATCCGTGATACCATCATCTAACAACTCAATCCCTTGTCTATGACCCGGACTCAATTATTTCTTTTAACTTAAAGCAACGTCTCCTACAACCGTATGAAGGTCAAAATATATGCTGCATGGATAATACTCCGATCTCTTAAGTGCGTCCATAATATAACTAACTCTAGATTATTGATCGAATAATTTATTTTGCTACATTTAACGTTCTTTCAACATAAGCTATTTCCTTTCCTGGTCTTTCTGGCCCCTTGTTGCGTCCATACTTAACTTATCTTGGTTCCCACACATGCTATAGATTTCATGAAACTTATATGACCTTCGAATTTTTACATTTAGTTTTTTTTCTTCTCGCTCATTAACCATGGTAAGGGTCACTTTTCTTTGGAGTGCTTACAATGTTGTTGTGAGACAGTTGTTACGCGACCCTTTCTTTTTTAGGTCGTTGTGCCTTTGAAGCCTTCTTCCTTATTTCCCCAACTAGTCTTTCATCACAGTACTTAGGGAGAATCCTTAACTCTCGTAAATTTGTGGGATTATTACGGACCTTTTTGATGTCCTTACTTGCCTATAATCATCCGTAGTTGCTTATTTCTATGCCCTTGTGCTTGTATGGTTGCTTCTANAGACTCGCATGTAACCTCTTGTTTAGCCATAACTGGGATCTTCTTGACCAATTACTAACTACTCATTGCCCCATTCTCATATCAATATTCCTCGTAATCTTTCTTAGGTTATTTCCTTCATCTTAACTTATGTCTCGCACTAGCTCCTTATTTATTAATAACAGCTCGGGCAGGAACCTTTACTTCATCTCCTTGACGTCGTGCTTGCACAATATTCTTGAATCGTAGCGTATCTGTAAGATTTGGATAAGTGCCATCTCATTCATCTTTCATTTACCGCATTCTTCCTTTACCATTCCATAGTGACTAGAACCACTTAATTCTGACATAATGCCACATTATTCCATTTTTCCCCTTTTAGGGGTGTACTAAGACTTGAAGCTATGACGACCTGCCTATAGATGTTTTTCCTCTTTATCTTTGGCTTCTTTTCATATCGCGAATGACCCTTACTTGCCTTATGATAATCCTTCTGTATCAAGGATAACAAAATTCCCTACTCGCGAGGGTGATACTTAATGTAATTGGTACCTACAGTTCCTTAAGCTTAACTTTGCTTACATTACTTGCTTTATGGAAGCGTCTTCCAGAAGGACCATTCTCTGATTTTCTCCTAAATCTTCTTTTGTTGTCCATTATACTACCGCTGGAACAAAATCTGAAATTCTCATGAGGCCGACGATTATCAATCAATCAGTCCCTAATTCATGTTTAATTTATCTTGTTCACCAATCCATACTGGTTTCTATTACTCTGGGGTCTAACTTTTCCTTATGTTAATCCCGTTAGAGCCGCGGACTTATTTCTTAAAATGAGGATATGACTTTATAGCCTATACGCTTTTGTTATTTCAAGGCATGTCACCTCTCGTCTTTTCCTTCAATTGACTGTAGATTCCTTAATACTATCATCTTTTTTTTTATCCATGTATCACTTCATACTCATAATGCATCATTAACTCTCTTCTTACTTCC